>CATIWQ010158266.1:0-10508 GCA_949673415.1 Euphorbia schlechtendalii
CTTTTCGGCCCAATTCAACCTATGAGTTTGGGTGGTAAGAGATTCACTCTAGTTGTTGTAGATGACTTCACGAGATTCACATGGGTAGTCTTGCTGAGTAGCAAAGATGAGACCTATGAATCTTTTATCAAGCTCAGTAATTGGATAATGAATGAACTAGGAACTAAAATCAGTAGAATCCGAAGTGATTATGGACGTGAATTCCAGAATTTCCATTTCGAAGAATTCTGTTCAGTGCATGGCATTGAGCACAACTTTTCTTCTCCCTATACTCCTCAAAAAAATGGGGTTGTAGAAAGGAAGAACAAGACTATAGTTGAAATGGCTCGAACCATGCTGAGTGATAACAATCTACCAAAATACTTTTGGGGAGAAGCTGTCAACACAGCATGTTATATCTTGAATCGGGTTTTAATTCGCCCAACTCTTGAAAAAAATCCCTACGAGCTTTGGCGAGGGCGTAAGCTTAAGATCGGTTACCTCAGATCCTTTGGCTGTAGATGTTTTATTCTTAACACCAAAGTGCAATTAGAAAAATTTGATCCTAAGTCTGATGAAGGTATCTTTCTAGGATACTCAACTAACAGTAGGGCATATAGAATATATGTCAAGTGAACCGGTCTCTTAGAGGAGTCTATGCATGTAGATTTCGATGAAACTAACATTGCAAAAAGACGTCCAAATGAAGAAGAGGAAGGAGCCACTCAGTTTTCAAATTTGCTCAGTACACAGCATGCTGAGTTATCCAACTCAACACAGGATCTCCATGCTGAGGAAACCAAAGATGACGATGAAGATCTCTCAATCAACTTCAACGATGGAGAAGATCAATCACCTCCTCCGCATCCAATATCAATCCTCCAGTAGCTGATCCAAGTCTACCTAGAGAAATTAGAGCTCATCGCAACCATCCGCTTAGCAGTATAGTTGAGGATGTTCACAATCCAGTAATGATAAGAGGATAACTCAGTAGGATGATGAGTCATCCAGCCTTCATATCCTTGATCGAACCCAAGAAGTTTGAAGATGCAGAAGGAGACGGCTACTGGATTATCGTAATGTAAGAAGAGCTAGATCATTTCAAACGCAATGATGTTTGGGATTTAGTTCCTAAGCCTAAAGGAAGATCAATAATTAGCACTAAATGGGTCTTCAAGATCAAGCTTGATGAAGATGGTAATGTAGTCAGAAACAAAGCCAGGCTTGTCGCTTAAGGCTACAACTAACAAGAAGGCATTGATTTTGATGAAACCTATGCCCCAGTAGACAGCCTTGAAGCCATTCGAATCCTCTGTGCTTTCGCATCCCATATGAACTTCAAACTGTTTCAAATGGATGCTAAAAGCACTTTCTTAAATGGATTCATCTAAGAAGAAGTATATGTTTTCCAGCCTCCAGGATTTGAAGATGCCAAAAATCTTGAGTATGTCTTCAAATTGAAGAAAGCTCTCTACGGATTGAAGCAGGTGCCAAGAGCATGGTATGAGATGCTGACTAATTTCTTATTCAGCAAAGGCTATCAAAGAGGAAAAGTAGATACGACTCTGTTTATCAGGTAAAGAAAAGAAGATGTGTTGCTAGCCCAAATATATGTTGATGATATCATATTTGGAGCACCTGATGAAAAACTGTGCAAGGAATTCAGCAATCAAATGAAAAGCGAGTTCGAAATATCTATGATGGGAGAGCTCAATTTCTTTCTTGGTCTTCAAATCAAGTAGACTGGAGATGGAATTTTCATCAGTCAGGCTAAGTATGCAAGAGAAGTCTTGAAGAAATTTGACATGATCCATTCAAAACCAATGTCAACTCCCATGGTCACTGATACTATACTGAGTAAAGACGAAGCAGGAAAACCTGTAGACAGCAAGTTCTATATAGGAATCATTGGCTCTCTTCTTTATCTCACTGCCAGCAGGCTAGACATTCAGTATGCTATGTGCTACTATGCTCGCTACCAAGCTGATCCTAGAGAATTGCATCTAGCAGTTGTGAAGAGAATTCTCAAATACTTGCAAGAGTCAACAGAAGCAGGTTTATGGTATCCCAACAGTTCAGATTTCACTTCTAAGGGATTCACAGATGCAGACTATGGAAGAGATAAGCTGGATAGAAAGAGCGTAACAGGAGGATGCCACTTCCTTGGAGAATGCTTTGTTTCTTGGTATAGCAAGAAGCAAACTTCAGTTGCGCTGAGTACAGTTGACGCTGAGTAAATGGCAGCTGGAAGTTGCGTAGCCCAACTCTTTTGGATAAAGCAGCAATTGGAAGATTATGGAATCAAGTCTAATTATCTCAAAGTCATGTACGACAACAAGAGTGCAATTGATTTATCCAAAAATCCAGTCTAGCATGGAAGAATGAAGCATGTCAATATCAGACATCACTTCATTAAAGATCATGTACTGAAAGGAGATGTAAAGCCGGAATATGTTCCTTCTGAAGAATAGCGTGCTGACATTTTCACCAAGCCATTACCAAAGGAGCAATTCATCATACTGAGGCAGTTTATTGGTATGGCAAATCCACATTGAAGAAGAATAAGGAAGGAAATGAAATTCTCAAAATTTTGGCTAAGTGTTGAAGATCAAGCTCTGAGAAGACACGCAGATAAACACCATCAGTATTCCTAAAATAACAGCGTGAGATTCAGTTTCACAGTTCTATTTCAATCTCCATGTTTCAAAATGACGTGCTTTTGAATTGGAACCGTCATTTACTAAACTCACCGTTTTGCTGAGACGGTTCATTAGTTGTTAATCTCAGCGTTAATTATTCAACTTAAGCTGAGATTATGACACGTACCCTCTGAAATGGGTCTTTGCCTATAAAAGTTAAACTTAAAAAGGCTGAAGGGTTACTTGCTTTCTGAATCTGAAAACCTAAAAGCATTCGAACCCTAAATTCTCTCTTCTGCAAATTCTCTTATCTTCTCCCTTCAAACTCTCAAATGGTAAAAATCGAAAGTACCTACAGACTCAAGGAAACCATTACGATGAAGATTATGGTGGATAATCAAGGAAAAATGGAGAAAATCACCTTGAAGAAAGGAATTCAAATTGCCAAAATCGCTTGCAAAGATAACCTAGACTTTGGCCCAATCTATACGGTTGATTATGAAGGACTTATGCTAAACAAGATGATGCATAGAGTCATCAAGCAACAGTGACTCAGTGCGTTTCTAAAGATGGAGGGTCCAGTAGTAACAGGACTCACGAGAGCCTTCTACACTCATTTATACACTATTGAGGGTTTCAATGATGTTTTGATGATGGAGTGTGCAACCAAGACCACACTGATTTGTAGCAGGCTCATTTCGAGCATTCTCAACATGTCTAATTCAGGCACTCAGCTCAGAAGATCTGGAGATGAGGATACTGTGGTTATGCTTGAAGATTGGGAACTCCCCGCCAACTATGTATCTAGGGAAATTGCAGCTAGCGGAATGTCTTGGGAAGCCAGGATGTATCATGAGCTGGTTATGAAGCTGTTGCTTCCAAAATTGGCTCATTGACTAGCTGCACCAATTTGGAAAGGTGTGTGGTATACCATATGGTAGAGGGTAAGAAACTTAACTGGTCAGTGTTGATACTCCATCACCTGACCAAAGTGACTACCGTCTATCACTATGGCTACCTTATATCTGAGATCATGAGGGCAGGGAAAGTCGATTTGGGCTAGTTTTTGGGGGAATCTGGTAGATATATTCTACTAGTAAAGAAAACGCTGGAGATGCCTCACTTCAGCAAGCTGACCCACCAAAAGGTGCATGCTAGGTACAACAAAGTTGAACAGTAGCGCAAGCTGAAGTCAGTACCAACAGTAATACCTGTGGATATCAGCAAGGAGGAGGAACACCCCTTTGTAGCTTATTTTGGGGATGATTCAAGCTCTGACAATGTCCCCATTTCAAGCATCCTTGAAAAGGTTGCTGCCACCTCTTCCACAGCACAACATGCTGCTTCCTCTAAGGATAAAGGGAAGAGCCCAGCCAAGTCTAATGAAGCTCCTGCTCAGCCCCAGAGCCAGAGGAGACAAATGAAGGCTAAAACCCATGCACAAAGAGAAGCGGAGGCTAAATTTCTTGCTGAGCAGATGGCGGTGGATAAGGAAGAAGAAACTGAGTCTGAGGCTGAGGAAACCCTGTGCCAAAGGAAGCGCAAACTGGATACCTCAGGAGAAACTGAGGAGCAGGGTGAGGCCAAGAAGACTAAGGAAGAAGCTACTGCTAAACTTGATGAGGTAATTGCCAAAGCAAAAGGCACTCAGCGCAAGCGCTCTGCCACCCATAGACCTCTGAAGCGCAATGTTCAGGTGGTGAGCAGCGAGGAAGATGTTGGAGTAACCCAATCCAATATTCTTGAGGAGTCTGATCCTCAGGATCCCAGCATCTCCTTACTCTTTATCACTCAAACTGACTTCTACTCAATTTGAAGAACTTCAAGCTGACCCATCCTTGGGTTAAACAGCTATCCCAGAGGTTCCTCTAAATCCTACCCCTATTTCTTCTGTAAAGCCTCAATCTCCTCTTCTTGTACATTCTTCAATCTCCTCAGTTTCTACCCCTGTAGATACTGAATTACCAACTGTAGATTCATCTCCTCCTACTAATGCTATAAATTCTCCCATTAAAATTTCATCTTCTCCTGTACATAACCAATCTTCACCCATTCACATTTCTTCACCAACCACTAGTCAAAACCATTCCTCTCCACCTCCTTCACCAGTACCTAGCCCTTCTCCAGTACAACATCAAACTCAAACCACAGTTCCTTCTATTCCTCCTAAGCCAGTTCCTTCCTCTGACCAAATACCACTTTCTTCTTCAAACCAATCCTCTACCCCCTTAACCCATCTGGTTAAGGAAGTTCCCAATGCTGAGAACTTCGCTCAGCAGGAAAAAATAAGTGATTAGTCTGCTGAGGTAAATTTTATAGCCAAGGAAGCACCTGAATCCAGCAAACAGCCAGGAATGGCTGATACATCCTTCCTCGCATAGATCCCTGAGTTAGCTAGAAAGTAATTTTTAGCACTCAGGACTGATGATGAGTTAGATGGAGCAGTAATCCAAGCGTAACTGACTCAAGAATTGATGGACTTATCTACCAAACCTAAGGCAAAATTGCCTGAGTTCGAACAGCACACAAGTGTGCCCAGTGAATCTCTCTACTTTGAGGAGTTTGAGAGAATCCAGGCCAGCTTATTGCCTATTCGAAATAACTTAGCAAAAGTGAGTGCCAAGAGTTTGGTTGATAAGATGGCGTTGATCCTGAACGGATTAACTGAATCTGCAGCCCAGCTTGGGATAGCTACTACATCTATCTCCACATCTACTATGCTAGCAAATGCTATCGCAGGAAAGATAAAGGGTAGTGTGGATGCTGCCACTGAGCAGCTAAGTCTCTTGAGTACCAACATGGCTACTCAGGTGACACAGATTCATGAATTTGGTAAGGAGCATGCTAAAATAAAGAGGCTCACTGATTGCAAGATTACCGAGCTGACCACAGAGGTGGTGACTACAAAGGACATTGGCCACAACATAGCTAAAGTTGTGGAGTAAGAGGCCAAATTCATGCTTCTTCATGACTAGAAACAAGACCAAGTCTTGAAGCTGTTGGAGACTATCTCTGTAAAGCTGGATAGGGCACCTAGCGGTAATCTGGAATCTCTCAGCACCAAGATGGAATCCATTCTACGAGAGATCACATACCACATTACGGATAAGGTTACCTCTTCATAGAAGTTCCTTGTGTCCGTTATGAGACAAATCTTCCCTACCTTCCCTACACCCAGTATACCTTCAAGCGAGTCTCTATGCCCAAAGACTGGATTGTCAATTCATGCCAAGCTTGATGAGTTGAAATCCAACATTGATACTACAGCATAGAAGATTGAGGCCCTTATGAAACTGAGGGAAATGGATGCAAGGATATTGAATTCACTTCCAAAAATGTAGCTACCATCTACCCTCAAATCTGCGACATTAACTCAAGGCTGAATATTGCACTGACAGCAATGGACTTCCGTGGCTTACTCCAGTGTTTTCAACAGTTCGCGAGCCAAGGTTTTGATCAGATCGCTCATCTCTCAAGGTGCCATCATTTGCTGCTGAGTGAACTGAATGACCAAGACTTCCTCTCAACTAAGGGCAAGGAGCAACTGGAGCGAGAGATTTCACCAGCAATCATTGGCCAGCAGGAAAGCTTCCAAGCTGCTCTCGACACCTTCAATCTGTGCTTGGATCAAATTGTTCAAGGCCAGATAGCAATGGGGGAGAAAGTAGCTGAAGATGCTGCCCGAACAGCAAGTTAACTCAAGGGATCTCTTCCTAGGCACAGGGATCCACAGCAAAGGTTAAGAGCTCAGGACAAGGATAAACAACATGGATATTCTTCTTCCTCAGTTCATAGGCACTAGGCTAGTTCTGAGTAGTTAAAACTTGTAATAGAACTTCATGTAATCTTAGCTCAGAACATATATTATGTACTGACTAAGTTATTCTTTTATAAAATACAAGTTTTCACCTCAAAGTTAAGTTCTTCTTAACTTATAATTTGCTGTATAAATGCCTCTACTGTAATGATATATGTGATGCAGGAATTCATACAAAAGACCAAAACTTGAAGAAAAGCTGAAATAAGATAGAAGTCCCAAAAGGAATATCCTCTAAGTATGGGGGAGCTGAGCTGCTTAAGGAAGACTCACTCAGTATGGTGGAGTTCAAGCTGACTAAAGAAAGTCACTCAGGAAGGGGAATCTTACATCACTATCCAGGTATATCTGTTTTTGCTAAACTATCTCACTTAATTAAATTCTTCGTCTACCTAGTTTGTTATCTGTCCAAAATGGGGGAGATTGTAGAACCCAAGTTAATTAGTACTTAACAAGTACTTAAAAATGTTTTGGAAATAGCAAACCGAATAGGATAACAAATTTAATTAAGTACTAAGTATACTCTTAATTAATGAAGTAGACTTGAGTATTATGGAAAAATCAACTCAGTTTACTGTAAGTAATTAATTAAGTTACGGCTTAGATAGGAAAAGCTGAGTCCTGCTTTACTAAGTAGAATCCATGCTGAGTACTATGCAGTTTAGGCAATAGTCACTCAGCACGAACTGAGTGCTGCTTTTATTAATTAAAAGCAATTCTTTATTATGACATTTTGAGAATTAATTGACAGCTGTACTACTAACGGTTTCTGTTAAGAAACATAATACTTCATTTTTGTTGCTTTCTAAATCAATGCAGCAAACAATAGAATATTCACAACAAGTCAAAATGGCTCCACTCCACTAAGGTTTGTCTGATACTTTTTCACAAAAGTCCAAGTAGAGTGCGCCTCTGTCAATCACCACTCTTTAGTGTCTCTGCGCGTGCCAGAACATGTTAGCAACTTCAACCAATCAAGATTGTTAATTGCACAACACGCATCTCTCTCTCTCCAAATCGGTTTCACTTGAAGGCAAAAGAGCTTTCGTCCATGGAAGCTTATCTCGCCTCAACGTTCATTTTTCTATCTCTGAATGTCCCAGAAGCTATCTCCAACGGGAAGATTTGAAAGATGTGAAGAGAAGAAATATTAAAGAACTATAGAGATGAGAAGTGTACAATGGCTACTTCGCAGATCCTCTAAGTATAAATAGAAGACTAAAGCAGATGTTGAAATATAAGAAGTGAACTATGAATCACATTGAATTTTCTAAGAGTTAAGCTACTGTCATTCTAACTTCCCAGAAATTCAAAATCAAGCAATCAGTAAACAACCATTTCTATATCTGTTTGTAATAGAGAGAATCCATTTTGAGATATAACATTGTAAGGATTTAACAGTTTATAAGTTGAATTCAATTCACTAATCTCTTCTGATATCTTGATTATCAATTTGGGAAGGTTACCCAAATTGAGGAAGTGGTAGTTAGAAAGGAGGGACTTTCTGTAATCTATTCTATCCAACTTGTATGTCAGTTTGGGAAGGGTACCCAAACTGAGGTTGAGCGGTAGTTAGAAAGGAGGGACTTTCTATAATTGTGCCTACCCGCTGTAAAGGCTTCTCCGCCTATTGAAGGAATGAACCACTAGTGGATTAAAGCTCAGAGAGGGATCCAGGGACTGGATTAAGGAGAGGTTGAAGCAGGATAAAATCTCAGGTGTAGTCGTTCTAACTCTAAGCGTTTAGCTTCATCAACATGTTGCTCATTCATCTCTCTTATATTTGCTTATTATCCATTTCGCACTAAGTAATCTTCACTCAGTAAGAGGTTGAAGATAAACTGTGCCAGCTTTGCTGAGCAGTTTATAAGTTTTTATATCGCACTCAGCACGCATATAAAAACCATACTGAGTTAACTATAAAACGAAAATAATCAAAATGTTATCCAGTATTCGCATTCATCCCCCCTCTGCTATTGTTATTAGCCAGTTTACGGACCAACATAATGTTTTTACTCCCTTTGTTTTTTGTAATAAGTGTGTTTTCAGGTTTTTTTGTCAATACCAAGATGATAGGTAAATTAAGACAACGAAAATATTTATCTACCCTTATGGCTTTTGTTCATTTTAAATGTGATTGGAAATTTTATTATTTCTTTCATTTTCCATGTACATAAAAAAAAGGAAAAATAGATAAAATATTTAAATATAGGCATTAAAATTTTAAAATGACACTTATTTAAAAAATTAAAATTTTAAAAAGACACTTGTAAAATACAGAAGAAATACTGAATTACTATACTAAAACTATCCCTTAATATATTAAAACGTGATTGGTTCATGAAGTTTTAATGCATCTACACCCCCTGAACTTGTCCAAAAATGGCCGTTGTCACCCGAACTTTGAAATGTGACAGACAGCCTCCTGTACTTGTCTAAAACGTGTCACTTTACCCCCTTTTGCTGACTTGGCTTACTACTTAAATGACCATCAAAATACATGCGTGTAAAGTATGTTGGTAGAATAGAAAATTAATACAAAAAATTCATAACATTCGTATTCTTACAATTCAAAATCCTTAATATATGTTCTTCATCTTCCTCAAAACTTCATCTCTATGCTAAATTTTTCTTTAATTAATCATAATATTGTATCGATTCTTGACCCGTCGTGTTCATCTTCTTGTTCTTGAAGCCGGTATTTTTACGAGGGGATAAAGTGATACATTTTAGACAAGTACATGGAGCTATTTGTCACATTTAAAAGTTCAGGATGGCAACAGCTTTTTTTGAACAAGTTCAGAGGGGTGTCAATGCATTAATACGTTCACAAAATACAATGAATATAGCGGAATAAATTTAGGGAAGACTTGAATTTGGATAGAGTCTAGATTGGTCAATATCCAAATCCATTTTTATAACATTAGGTTCATATTCGCTCCGGATTTGTGAGGTTTATAAAAGAATTTTTAACTCCAATATATTCTATATAAAGAAATATAATACAATGAAAGGTCATTTTTTATACTACTTACATATTTCTTACATATGTTATATTCAAATTCATTTATTAGATATTGTTATATGTAAACATAATGTCATCTTAACTGATTTTTTTTACGTATAACAAAATTATTTATATGCTGGATCTCAAAATAGAATCCTATATTGGATCCCTATTTTTTTTATGTGGGATCCATATCCAAATTTATATATCTTTATGTTGAAATATAGGATCCATATCCTAATAAACGAATATGAATTTACCGATTTGGACCGAATCCAAGATCCACGTCAATCTTTAAAATAAATATGCATATTTTAATTCTTAATATTTATGAAAATAAAAATAAATTAACATAAAATTGTTTGTTTTTTAAAATCTCTGCCTAAATAATTTAATTATATATCTCTTATATCTGTTACTGTATTTTAAAAAGTTATGTTTGGTTTAATTTTTGCTATATATTGTTCTAGTTGTTGTTCATTTTGTCGATGGTTTTCTTCGTGGTACTAACATTTTATTTTTGCTTTTTAAACATTCAAAACCAAAAATTTTAATAACAATGACCAAACACATAAACCATATTCTTTTCAATTAAACTGAAATCAATATAAAATCAGCATTGTATCGAGAAGAATTGACTTCAAGTAGAAATCAAATCGGGAAACATATTTAGTGGTTGTCTTGTTAAATTCATTTAAGGTATTTTTTTCAATAAACTAGAAATGTTTTCTAGGAAGGATTTTATAATGGATTCCGTTATTCTTAAGAGGAAAAATGTCCCTAAGAATAAAAATAAATGGTGATATGGTGAAAAATTTATACACGTGACAACAAATTTTTATACAGTTATTTTTGAAGCTATTCCCTCCGATTTTTTAGTAATCCTCTTCAGCGACGAATCTAGGAATTTTTTACTATGGTGTCCACATCCAAACATCAAATGTTTTAAAATTTCAAGTAATTTATAAATTCATGAAAAAAGTTTAGAAATATTAATGGTGAATATTTTTTAGTGAACAATAAAATTGTAAAAGAAATACTAGAGCTAAATTTATAAAGATATAAA
>CATIWQ010158326.1:0-14620 GCA_949673415.1 Euphorbia schlechtendalii
TACTTTGCACCCATTTTTCATGCTATGCTTTCTTTTCTTTTTTCACTCAATGAATGGTTGCAGTTTCTGCTCCATACCATTCCTCACCTTTTGCATAACTCATTGGTTATCCTCTCTTTCTTTTGATTTTTCATTAATACCCCCATCCTTTATTGATTAATTTCAAAGTATTATGGCTATAGTTTCCCTACACTTTAAACACACTCAATACTTATAGGACTTATTCGATATTTGCATATAGAACTCATAGTAAGATACCATTAGATATTAATCCACTTAAACTTATCGGAAGCATTAAACTAGAACTATATAACTTATACTAATTCATGTTGCATTGAAATATAATTCGAAACTTACTTGGAATGTTGATCTTGAATGTTACTCACCACTTATCCTTGCCAATTTGGAAAATGTTGTGCTTCTAACGCTCAAATTCAACATGCATTCAATTTTTGCACTAACATCAAACTTGTAATACCTAACACTCACAATAACCTTGGACAATTGTGAGTAAAGTATAAGAAATGATAATGTTTAAGTTGCACAAAAAATCAACAAAAATTTTCAAGTACCTCAATTTTTTCAATTTTATTCATTTTTTTTGGATTTTACGGGATTTTTACAAATGCCTCCCACATACCACATGAAATCTTTTATATGATGTATAAAAATGACTAAAACTAAGTGTTTAGTGTGTAAAATTAATATGATAATAAGTGTAATTATAGACTTATCAATAAGCAACTATTCATGATTGGTTGACTCTTGATAGGCGTCTGTTCGTTGGTAGTTAATGGCGGTTGATGGCGGTTGATCATGCTTATCTAGCGGTTGTTAGTTAAAAAGATAATACTAGAAAACCATCCATGTTACGACCGTGATACACATGTCACGACCGTGAATCTTTGATTGGCAGACTTCTGATTCTGAAGTAAACAAGTCACGACCGTGAATGATTGTCGCGACCGTGAATTGAGTTTTACTCAGAAATCTTTTTATAATTTCACCGATCTTTGACAGCTTCGATCCTAAGCCAAATCTTTGAGTTCCACGCATCTTTTTACACCTTTTTCGCTCTTTTTTTATAGAATTCCACTTTTAATCATTTTACTCCCAAGATGTAAGGATTTACATAAAAAAACAACTACATACCACGTGAAATCTTTTATATGAAGTATAAAAATGACTAAAACTACAGTGTTTATTGTAAAAAATTAATGTGATAATAAGTGTAATTACACACTTATCATGAATATACCTAGAATTTCAATATGCTAAAGCTCTATCAAATTAATACATCAACCGAAGAAATTCTCAAAAGTTGAAGAACAACATCAAACAACCCAATCTATTCTCATCTTATAGAAAAGTATATAACATAATTCATACTGAGATTCTTTCTTAAGAAAGAAACATTCTATAAGTTGTTCTATTAGATTTTTTTATTTAATTACCTGAATGATAGATGATTTAGGAAGGGTACCTTAATCAGTTTGAGGGTTAGTTAGTAAGGTATTAGCTAAAATACTCGCTATGAAGGCTTCTTCACCTTATTAAAGGAGTTGTTTATAGTGGATTAAATCTCAAAGATAGAATCAAGGGACTAAAGGTAGGTGAGAGGAATGGATAGAGAGTTCCTGTTGAACCTGAAAACTATAACAATGTTGATCTCCAACTATTGGAGGAGAATGACTATTAATTACTTACATTGTGTGCTAGATATTACAATGTTCAACAACATATTTGGATGTGAGATTACACATGAGATATAGAAGAATTTGGAGGTCACCTATGAAGGGACTGACAAAGTGAAGAAAAGCAAGCAAGATCAACCTTATGAATAGATAGTATGAGCTTTTCCAAATGGTTCCAAATGAAGGAATACAAAGCATGAACACCCTCTATGTGAACATTATCAACGAGTTAAAGAGGCTTAGAAAAATCTATATTAAGGAAGAGATGGTCAAGAAGATCATGAGAAGTCTCACCAAGGAGTGGGATGCAAAGAAAAGCGTGATTGAGGAGGTCCATGATCTAAAGACCAATAAGTTTAACGAGCTAATAAGAAAACTTCTCAATCTAAAGATATCCCTATTAAAGTATGAAGAGTACACCAAGAAGCACAAAGGAAAGAAGTCCAATGGGATAGTTCTCAAAGTCAATTTATCCAATGAAGATGATGATGAAGATTGTAATGAGAAGATGGTACTGTTAACTAGAAAGTTCAAGCGCTTCATGAAGAAAGATGATCAATATAAAAAATATTTTCTAAATGAAAGCCAAGAAATGAGAAGGAAGAGAAAGGAAATAAGTAATCCAACAAAGACATCAAGTGCTTAGGTTGTGGTGAAAAGGTGCATGCTGCTACCTAGAGCTACTCGGATTGTGAGACTTGTTCCTCAAGCAAAGAAGCAACAGATTCTTCCAACATTTATTTTAATGGAGATTGATGCTGATCCTAATAATAAATTAGTAAACACTTTAAAGCAAACTCGTTGCTATCAAGAGTGTTGAGAAGGACAAAGAAGATGACAACATTGAGGTAAATACTCAACATCCTTTATCTTTTGATGAATTGCTGAGGTACTCTATGATGTTATTAAGATGACTAAAAATTCATGCAAAAACATCAAAGATATAGCAAGTGTGAGCACGGGATTCAATGATGACGGCTTTTCGAGAAATTTATCCTCGAATCACACGATTTTCGACCATCCAACAATCTTCAAATGGGAATCCTCCTTGGACGTTTTAGATAAAATTATAATATATATATATATATAATGAATAAAAAAATAATAATAAAATATAAAAAGAGACGTTATCCCGATAGCGAGGTAACCTCGTGCGAGGCAGCATCGCGCGGAGGGAGCCTCGAGCAGAGGCAACCTCGCGCGGAGGGAGCCTCGAGCAGATGCAACCTTGCACGGACACGTGGGAGCCTCGGGCGAGGCAGCCTCATGGAGGCACCCTCGCGCGGGCGCGAGGGAGCCTCGAGCGAGGCACCCTCGCACGGGCGTGAGGGAGCCTTGCGCGAGGCAGCCTCGTGGAAGCACCCTCGCGGAGGTACCCTCAAGCGGATGCTAGGGGCCCTCACGTGAGGCAGCCTCGCCGAGGCACCCTCGCGCGGGCGGGAGGGAGCCTCGAGCGAGGCACCCTTGCGTGGGTGCGAGGGAGCCTCGCGTGAGGCACCCTTGGGCGGATGTGAGGGAGCCTTGCGCTAGGCAGCCTCGTGGAGGCACCCTCGCGCGAGGTAGCCTCGCGAAGGCACCCTCGCGCGAGGGAGCCTCGCCGGCGAGGCCCTATATTTTGGATTTTTTAGGATTTTTTTTTCTATAAATAGGCAGGTCTTTTTTCAGTACAGGGGGCTGGAAAATTCAGAGAGAAAAATCCTCTCTTTCAGAACAAAAAATAAAAACAATATTTCTTACGTTCTTCTAACTTTTTCTTGGATCTAAAACACTTTCGGATCTTAAATTTCTTCATCTTTTTATAAAATTTCTTCATCTTTTCTTCTTAAATCCTCAGATATCCTTGGGTCTAAAATAAATTTAGAACCTGAGTCTGATTATCTTTGGGATAAATAAACACTTTATTTTCCAACCAACCAATTCTTTTTTCCAATTAAATTACACTAAACTCCAAGAATTAAACGAAGATTTTTGGACTTTTACATCAACCTTTTCAATTAAATCACAATAAACCAAAATGAACGAGGAACACTCCCAGAGATCGAACGAACACGCCGAAGTGGATTCACGCCAAAAGGGTAAAGCCTTTGAGTTCCTAGAGCTGCAAATTCCTTGTTCATTTTCTTTTCTTTTAATTTTCATTTTTTGGCCTAGGAATTATTTTTATTCCATGTTATTGTAAATAATGTTGTAACTCTCATTCTTCTTTTATTTCTTTTTAATTTTTGTATTAGAATACCCCCACGAAGGGAATAAAATATATTCTAGGATAACAGACCTCACCTTTTGCCATGCGGTCATTTTCACTAATAAAATTGACCAACATACGTGTAAATAAAAATGAACTGTTTTTATTTAAATTAACAACTTTAAATCGCCGATGTTTTAATTAGGCCATACGGGCCTCGCAAAAATTAAATCGAACATATGTGCCATATCATGTGCTAACTTTTGTGGATGCTGGTTAGATGTATGTTTAGGATTTATTTTCCTTCGGGTATTGCACATATTTTACGAGAAATGTAATTAATAGGATAGCGGGCGGTTGCATCCCCCGATTTTTGAAGCCTTGTAATCTTCATTTTTCTGCATTTACTTTCCGTATTTACTTACAGTTTTGTGGATGGTTTATTTTTCCGCTTTGTGAATGATTTATTATTTCGCAATACGTGAACCATGCATTTAACTCCAAAAACAACCTAAAATATGCACAATTAAAAGAAAATGGTTTTCCGTAGATGTAATATATTATGATCACTTAAGAAATAAGCAACTTATCCCAGACCCGAATCTCTGTGTCTTGGTGGGCCGTCCCCCGGACGTTAAGTCTCACAGGACTCTAATTCCTGTAAAGAGCTAATCCAGGTGGCGACTCTACACTAAGAGACGGCGGATTCGGGTTCGAACCGATCTTAAACGTTTTTCGTATTTTTCTCTTTCAAACTTCTTTTTTACTGGGTCCCAGACTTGGTGCACCTTTTTTATAAACACCCCGGTGGACCGTGCCTCTCATCCTGTGCGCTCTTGGCCCATCGCATTCCGTGTCATCCGCTCACAGTATTGACGTAATTTTTCAAGCCCTATCAAAATAGAACTTTTTAAGAAGTACATTAGAGGTTTGAATTTTTTTCCTTTCTTAAATAACCTTTATTCGTTTTTATTTTGTTTTGAAATTTTATGTTTTTTTATAATTCATTAATTATCATATTCATTTTAGTCATTTAAAAAATATAACAACAATCATAATAATAATCACAACGAAAAATAACAATAATAACAACATCAACAACAACGTTGTCAAATGGGACTATTACCGAACTGTTTTCAGTTTTAAATAAACCCACGTCTAATATAAATAGAAATCAGATATAAATGCACATTATCCATATGCTTGTGAAGTGTAAGGGGGAATAAAACAAGTAAGCTAGCTACTGCACGTGACTTTTGTTAAATGACGTGGCTCACACAAATTCCAATTGTTACTAACCCAAATATTAAGAAGTTAAAAAACATGTTCAATTATACATACATGATACAAATACGCTGCTTTGACATTTCTTTATAAGGTCAGCGGCTATTTCCGTTCAAAATATTCTCTTTTACCAAAAGCACTATTAATTTTCTAATCAATTTCTGAGGTCATTGAAAGATTTCATTCAATGGAATTACAACCAATTCACAAATTACATAATTTATATTCCGAAGTCTTGTTTGAGCAATATTTTCCTGAAATCTGTTATGTATTGTAATAATACATAAGTTAAGGTTTAGACATCACTAAGTTAAGGTTTGAATAGAGCAAATATAAAAATGGAAAAGTAAAGTATTTCGTTGGAAATACCCGGTCAGCCCGTGAGAGGGCCAAACGGGTTTAAGGATCCAATCCAATTTAAATAATTGAACTTTATTGATAAATAAATAAGTTTACGGATTTATTTGAATATATGTTTTTCACATGTACTAAAAGTACATTTTTTCTATTTTCATTCTCTATAAATAGGTGAAAATGGATGAAAATAAGTTGATGAAGTTTTATTTTTCTCTCCATCTTTTTCTCTCCCAGAATTTTCCTACGATGATAAATCATTTATCAATTTTTATTGCTGTCGAAGTTGTGAACAATAATTATTCTCCGATGCATCGTGAGGTAATTCCGATTCGGTATACATGTAATCACATCTTCGATCTTGGGCATGTGGAAAAATGTACATAATCGAATTTGTTTTTTCTGTTTTCCTTCATTGGTATCATAAGCGGGTTGTTTATGAGATGATTATGTAATATTTTGTTTCTACATATTGTGGAATTCTGGAAACTTAATTTCTGGAATTTATTTTCATGTTCTTCGTGAATTACACAATAAAATATGAAAACTAGAGGAAAAATTGTGTTTTTGGAGTGTTTTTCTGTACATATCGATATTCTAACCATGTTTCTATTATTATTCTGCAATCTTAGTGATTACAAATGATTAGAATCATAATGGTTTCAGTTTTGGCCGGAAATTACGTATTTTCGTCAAAGTTTATTTTTCCTCATTGTTTTGTGTAAACGTAAAATTTATGTTCAGTTTTTCCTAAAACAGACTGCACTAACGGACTCGAAAGGTGAAAAAAAGTTGAAATGCCAAATTCTGATCTTCGGAATCCATCGTTAAGCGTCCCTTCTAGGAGTGCCACGCGTTCGCGCGTATAACACAAGCACCAGCAAACCGTTACGACGTAATGGTTGGACACGTGGCATCGTTTTGCCACATGACCGTCGGTCAACCCACGTAAGAGTTGACCGACCAATGGCTGATCGCCACGTGGCACTCACTGAATGGTCAGTTTATTTTTCTTTGTTTCCGTCATCTAAACGATGTCATTTTACTCCGAAAATTTTACCACCCTCCATTTTCATCATTTTTGGACTTAATAAATATTTTTTCAGAATCTTTTTAGGATAAGAAAATATTGTTTGCTATATATTTTTTGCTAATAAATGATTAAAAATTATGGAAAATTATTTTTTTGAATTTTTAAAATATTTTTTATTGGTTAGAAAATAATTTATAACCTACTGAAAAACAACTAAAATTTTTTCATATGTTGATTAAGTTTGATAATTATTTTCTTTATGTAATTGTATTAGTTACATAATCATATTACATGAAAATTTGTAATAAATATTCAAATTAATTTGTATATAATGGTTGAATATAATTATACATGTGAGGTATGATATCATTGAATATATTTTAGTAATATATTTAGATCTTTTAATTATTTGTGTGATGATTATCTTAATTATATATGTGTTGTATAAGTTTAATTAAGTATTGTTCATAATATGTTTAAATAATCAACCATTTGTACAATGATCAAATTATTTCGTATTTGTAAAAATATAGAAATATGAAAAAACGTGTCATGTTAATTATTTATGTTATAATTAAACATTAATTTATATATGATATAAATGATATAAATATATTATGGTTATATATTTAAGTTAATTATTTATGTAATAATTAACATTAATCTTTTGACATATTTTGCATGCAGAGTCACATAATCCCGAGTATCTATTTAGTGGAAAAGAGGTAAGTGGGTGTTGAGGAAACCGGTTCTAAAAAATGTACTTATTATATTTATATATAATACATGTTGTATTATATTATTGTATTGCATAGAGAAATGCAATTTTTTTATGTGTATTAATTTTATTACTTTGTAAAACATGGTTTTATAAATTTTATTTTTAATATGTTTGATTGATCAAATTATGTAATAAATGAACATTCGGGTTCCTATAAAATAATTTGATTTGTTATCACTAAATTCGATCAAAGGAAAGAATTCAAAATTTAGTGATTTTGAACTATGGTGATCATTATGAACATCATAATTGATGTTATAATAATTTTTGGATTGTAATACTTAGTGTATAACTTAATTCCAATAAGACGTAAAATAATTACACACATTAAGTATATTATGTGGTGGTGGTTGACAATATAAGTCATTGTCATTTGTTTAACATCATTAATATGTGTTTGTTTGTTTATATTTTTGAATAAAAAGTTTTATGCATGTTTTATTATTGAATAGTTTTGGGATTGTGTTTTATTATGCTTAAATCTAAGTGATTATTTGATTTGTATATCGTTATCTATTTTGTACTTTATATTTGTGTAAAGACACATAAAATACTAAATTCCTTAATAAAACTTTTCAGACTAATATGCCCTATTGAATCCAAAATTAGTTTCAATAATTATGCATAATAAAGTTATACAATACTTATCATTAAATGTCATTAGTTAAGTGGACTAATTAAAGACAATAGGTCCAAAATAAATTTAATGATTTACCTTATTGTTAAAGAAACTATAACAACCACTAGACTTGCTCTAGTGGCCATAGCTTCCTCCCAAAGTGGAGAAAGAAGCTAGGGTACCGGGGTGATGCTTAAATTTTATTAGAAAGATTGTATTCAAGTCAATAGGAATTAACACACAATTGCTCATATAATTGATTTAAATCCGTGTATATGTGTTCAGTCTCACTGTTACTGATTAGAGAATATCAGTAATGGTTTCAGCTACAAATTTATTTGTAGCAAACTTAAATTCTTCATGATAGTTATTAGGCTATCTGGAGGTTGAAGTTTGAGTTTGTGCTTGAGGAATAAAGAGTTCCCTTATACTTTGAGTAAACTGTGTATAAGTTCAAAGAGAGTGACACAAACCAACTCAGACATGACAAGAATCTGTTTCTTTCATGGGAGAGGAAAAATGCAATGACTTGTATTATTTTTCTTAGTGCTATCAGTGATTTAAACATTGCAATTCATGTAAGACAGACATGCCCGAGTTTCATCACTAAATTGAAAGAAGTTCTAACAAGTGATAGGTTCTTTACTTTGAGTGGGAGCATATGCGATGCACTTAACCAATTCTTATAAAATTAGTTTGTTTAATGTAGTAACAAGTTTCTTCGAAAGGCAGAACTTGTTATTCTGATATCCAAGATTCTTCCTAAATGCATTTGATATAAGAAAAGTCTTAAGGAGATAGTTTTTAAGATAGCAGATACTAATTTACATTAGTGTATCTAAAAAAGGAAGAAGAACAATGCAAATGGGTCTAAACCATTCAAACATAAATTTAATAGGTCCAAAGGCAATAAATAGTATAACCATGAAGGTGATATGCTAAATTACCATTATAGAGGCATTGTGCAATGAAACACTTAGCTCAACCCGGTACATGTAATATATTCTAAAATGAAATATATTGTAATATGCTCAATGTTGTTGATGGAATCTTATTCTTTGTGAAATATTGATTTAAGTGCAACATATGATATGAGCACGGACCACAGTATCTGTGTGTGCTTTCAACAACCCTATATGAGATATATTGGAATTTATATCGATATCAAAATGAGTTAAAGTTCTTTAGATTGACACATGTAGACTATATTTGTAATGAGCGCAAATACAATAGCTACATGATATGTTGTATCCTTATATTATTTGTCAAAATTTAAATTTGTGATATGGTTGAATGAACTATAGGTTCATCTTAAAATTTTTCCAACGATTAAGTTTCTTCAATCCTGAACTGTAAATTTATGAGTCTAGTTCTTAAGCAAATGGTTTTATTGTAATAAATGTGCATTACAAATTATCAAGTGTATAATGTTTGTTTTCCACAAGGTAACTCTTCTTTTGAAAGAAAATGTTAGTATATCGTATAGACGATTGTGTCACAAAAGCTATGAAGAATACGTTATCTAGACATAATGTGATGGGTAATGTATAGCGATTAAATCATCACCATGTGATGAGTTCCATTTAAAGGAAATCAAACTTATAATCCATTTTAAAAGGAACTAGAATTAAAATCAAATGCAACTTAGTCATTCTGATATATGTGATTTAATAGACATGTGGGCAAACATAAGCCTAATTTTTCATCACATTAAATGATGTACATACTTGGTATGACATCATCTACTATATTACCCATAAATCTAAAGCTTCTAGCTATCAAAAGATTTAAGAATCTAGTAATAAGTCAATTGGATTTAAATGTAAAGCATTGGAACTGAAGTGGTTAAAAGTACTTTTCAGTTAAGCTTACAATTTTATGTGATGAAGGGATTGAACATTGATTGCTTATTTCCTATACTCTATATAAGTATAGAGTTCATGAAAGGAGAAATTAGATTCTTCTTCTAATGGTTAAGTACATGTATTGAACCAAGTTACTTCAAAGTTTAAATCTTCCAACCCATATGTGACATGGACCAGAAGTACATATAATTTATCCTGTTTATGACATTAAGGTTGTATCACTTACTCCAACACTACCTTAATATTGGGAAATTTGATCCAAGAGGTAGATGAAGTGTCTGGTAAGATACTCTAACATATCAAAAAGATATGTTTTGTGGGGGAGAATGCAGATAGATCAGCAAAAATTTAAATCAAGAAATATCAATTTCTTAGAAATGAGTTCTATAGATTAGGTGTATAAGGCAAAAACATGTCCTTTGATTAAGACTCTTGAACTTAATGTTTTCGATATATCTTTAAGTGGAAGTAATTCAAATGTATTGGTTCATAATGATCACATTAATAAGGGATCTTGTTCCATGGGGAGCTGAGAACTCAAAGTGTTATTGGTCCAAGTGGGAGTTAATATTTTTAGCTCAAGTGCGAGTTTAGATCATTATAATATTTCTGACTCCAGTGAGAGCACATAAATGAGCTTAAAATGAAGAATTTCGAGTTATAATAAATATAAGAGACATATTTATGAGAATTCTGAGGCTAAGAAATTTAAATGGAAAATTATTGTAACCTTGAAAATTAAGTATTCAAAGGGAGATGGATAGTTGTGTGTGATGGAAGAAGAATTAAGTTAACTTGCCCGAAGGATATAAAAATATTGAGAACAATTGAATTCTCAATATCAAGTAAAAACATTAGGCTTATAGTTAAGAGATAAGTTTATTCAAACTGATAATTAAGAATATGTTATCAGAATATATTCTTTCCAGTTATGAGATTTACATCTATATGAATTATTTTAACTTTAGTAGTTACATCTTCCTTAAAGTTAGATCAAGTAGGTGTATGGACCTCTATTTTATTGGAGAATTGTCATGAAAAATCTAAAATTTAGAGGATTTGTCCCAAAGATTTGTAAACACGATGTTCCTTGAATTGAATAAGTTAATTTATAATCACATGAGGTTTTAAGGTTAAGGTATTTAGAATGGTAAATGAGAACCATTATGTATATACCATACTAGTGAAAGATTGGGTGTCGAGTAACTTTGAGATGTAAGTTATGGAAAGGTCTGCATAGGTCTTAGGTTCGAGATCTAAATGAATGGATAAGATAATTAGTATTGTTGTCTCTGGAATCTTGCACAAAAAGAGTTTGAGAAAGATTCTATAAGCAGAATTATGAACTCATAAGTATTCCAATGACTAAGAATATAATTCTTAGTGTAAGTATTTATCCTGAAACTCCTGTCAAGTGGGAGGATATAAAAAATGTTCTATATATTGGCATTACATATGCTAAATTACACTCCAGACTTAATATAACTCATGTTGTGTGCATTGAGGTAATATATTAGTTTATTCTAGTAATGGAGCACTCGAATATCATTAAGAAAATTGTAAGATACTTGTGAATGATCATTTGTTATACTCTAATGTATTGAACCAAGGAAATAGACCTTATAGAATACATATGTGCATATTAGCTAAGGCTAAGGCTAAGGCTGGAATTGAGTTTTTCCAGTTATAATCAAACATTTTGTTTGACAAAAGAGACTATTGAGCCTTCTTATTTTGAGTGCTCCAAACAAAATATGACTATTTATAATGTGATAGAGATGAAATATTGTAGTAGCAA
Source organism: Euphorbia schlechtendalii (assembly GCA_949673415.1). Taxonomy (NCBI): domain Eukaryota; kingdom Viridiplantae; phylum Streptophyta; class Magnoliopsida; order Malpighiales; family Euphorbiaceae; genus Euphorbia; species Euphorbia schlechtendalii. The sequence continues at coordinate 11,614 of CATIWQ010158326.1, forward strand.
TAAGTATATCAACATAAGTATTATGAGCTCAGGATTTTGTACCAGCTCGCGCGTTCAATGATGACGGCTTTTCAGGATATTTATCCTTGAATCACACAATTTTTGGCCGTTCGACGATCTTCAAATGAGAGTCTTCTTCGTCTTTGAATTTAAAAGGATTTTTCTAATATTTTTTCCTTTAATTCAGAAATTAATTAAAAAATATAAAAATACACAAAAAAATTCAAAAATGTAATGAAAAATAGGAACCAGAGCCTGCCTCGTCGATATTTAGAGAGGCAAGCCTCGCCAGACTCATTGTCAAGGTCGCTAGATTGGCTGGCGACCTTGCGAACCTGCCAATTTGGGGAGGCAAGCCTCGCCAAAGAGGCTGGCGAGCTCGCGAGCCTCCCTGGCAAGGTCGCCAACTAGTTTGGCGAGGTCACCAACCAGTTTGGCGAGGTCGCCAAACTTTTTGGCGACCTCGCCAAATTTTCTTGCCTTTTTGGATTTTCCGGGATTTTTCCTATAAATAGTCGGACCTTTTTGGATTAAAGGGGGCTCGAAAATTTTAGAGAAAAACACTGAAAAACACTACAACAAAAATATTTTCTTGGATCCAAAACACATTTCGATTTCAAAAATTCTTCATCTTGAAATCATTCTTCATCTATTTTCTTCAAATATCCTCATATTCTCGGGTCTAAAATAAATTTAGAACCGAGTTTGATTATCTTTTGGATAAATAAACATGTATTTTCCAATTAAATCACACTTAAATAAAAAAGAACGAGGAACACTCCCGGGGATCGAACGGGTACGCCGAAGTGGATTCACGCTAAAAGGGTAAAAGCCTTTGAGTTCTTAGAGCTGCTTATTTCGTGCTCTTTGATTTCTTTCTTACTTTCTTTTACATGTGGACCTAAGAATTATTTCATTTATTATTATTGTAAATGTTGTAATTCTCTTCTTCATCTTTTATTTCTTTTTAATTTTTATGTTAGAATACCCCCACGAAGGGAATAAAATATATTCCCGGATAACAAACCTCACCTTATGCCATGCGATCATTTTCACTAATAAAATTGATCAACATAAGTGTAAATAAAAATGAACTACTTTTATTTAAAATAACAACTTTAATCATCAATGTTTTAATTTGGTCACACGGGCCTCGCTAAAATCAAATCGCACATATGTGATATCCCTTGTGCTAACCCTTGTGGATGCAGGTTAGATGTATGCCTAGGATTTATTTTCCTTCGGGTATTGCATATATTTTTACGGAAAATGTAATTAATAGGTCAGCGGTAGGTTGCATCCATCCCCCGATTTTTGTAATTTTTTGTAATCTTTAATTTTCCACATTTATTTTCTGCATTTACTTTCTGTTTTTTGGATGTTTTTACTGCTTTTTCTATACGTGAATCATGCACATAAACTCCAAAGAACGACCTAAGCGCGAATATTCATAACTAAGAAAACACGGTTTTTTGTAGATGTAATATAATGTGATAACTTAAGAAATAAGCAACTTATCCCGGACCCGAATCTCTATGTCTTAGTGGGCCGTCCCCCGGACTTTAAGCCTCATAGGACTCTAATTCCTGGAAAGAGCTAATCCAGGTGGCGACTCCACACTAAGAGACGACGGATTCGGGTTTGAACCAATCTAAAAACATTTTTCGCTCTCTCTTCAAACCTTTTTCGCGTCTCCGACCCAGTGCTTCATTTTTTTCAAACACCCCGGTGGACCACGCCTCTCATCCCGCGGGCTCTCGGCCCACCGCTCCTTGTCATCCACTTACAATGGCGACTCCACTAGGGATTTTTCTAAAAACTTATTTTTTAAAGGTTTTAGATTTTGGATAAGTGCAAAAAATTATTGATCACATTATTCCATTTTCTCTTAATTGTGACATATTCATAATACACATTGCAATAGAAGGGATTAGCCCATAAGTCTAAGGTACCCCTATTACCGCAAAGCTTTCTCTTGTACTAATCTGCTTCCCTGAGAAAAGATAGTACTTGAGCAGGTGGAGCACTTGTTTCCATATCGCATGTACCTCCCTCATTAGAGGCTTAGAGTGTATTTTAGCGCAACAAGAACCTTCTAAATCAACAACCCATTTGTAAACATAATGAAAATAAACCGTAGGCATTTTCCCTAGGGTGGTACCCAACACGCGATCGTGCATTATATTTTCTTGCAGGTGCGCTCCTTAGTATCATCATGGTACTAAGATGAACCAAACTTAGGATAGAGACTAGCCAAAAACCCTACACGTAGGAGTTATATGGTTGGAAGATATTACGTTGCATGCTATGTTCTACTGCTTTCAATTTGTCATTGTACAAATGTCATGTGTTCGCCACTTTTCTACTAATAAGTTTAATCATTAATGGTTCCAAAATCTCATGAACTATTGGCTAATAACTGAGCAAAAAACTTGTTCACAAATAAATGTAGGTGTTGTCAATAAGTCTTATCACATAGAAAAATGATGATAGCTGCAAGTATACAGTTGCGATGTAGTTTTAAAAGATATCGAACTCAGAGGGAAGGAACCAGGTCTAAAGATGTGGAAGGGAAAGATAAAAATAAGGAAATAAAAATAGAATTAATATTTTTGGGTAGGAAGTTAGAATGAAAAGTTGAGCAGATATAGATGTGATAAATTAGAGACTCTAAATAAATAGATTTTCACTACAGACAAGCATAGCAAAGAAAACATGTAAGATCAATGAAGATGTTACGACACACGAGACTAATCTAACAAACCGGTTCAACATACTCAGATGTTCAATAATTCATCGCAGAGCAACACATTAAATAACTTTTCTAAACCTAGCGCAAACGAGATAGGACTATGATATAAACCTAGATAACTTCAATACTATGCTTAGTACGAGTCGCTCTCACATAGCCACATTTAGCAAGTTATCATTCCAAAAATGTTGGCTCACTAAACAGCGTTATATCACAGATCCAGTGATTATACACGAAATTGTTAACCCCGAAACT
>CATIWQ010158332.1:0-24503 GCA_949673415.1 Euphorbia schlechtendalii
AATAGCTATTCCGCCAACCAAACGAGCCCAAAGTGTTTTACTAGATTTCTAACATATTTGAGCTTAAATGCATAGTATTTGAAAAAAAATCTATCAGAATCCTACTTGAAATCCCGTACAAGACATACAAACAATTTACTAGGTTTCTAATAGATTTCCAATGTATATTCTAAAATTTTTTAACATATTTATAATACTTGAGCAATTGAGTATTAAAAAAGTATGGCCAAATATGCTACCATGGTTGATGGAAAATCGCATAATGATGGTTGTTCGATTGTGGTTGTAGTAAAAGTGTAGTCAAAGTCTGCATGTATGTTTAGACATGTTTCTCGGGGTGGATTGTACCAGGTTCGTTTCGGACTTAATCAATCTTTTTAATTAAAACAATAATCAAAGTCTAGTCATCCCGACTTACACTTTATAATTTTGGGTTCGACATAAACTGAGTTTATGAGGTCATTCTCAAGTTTGGTCCATGATCATAATAATCATTACTTTTAAAATTTTTAGATGGACTAATAAAATATAAAAAAATGAAATAAACATGTCTAAATCTTTCATATACTCACATTCTTTAGTGGTATACATTAATAAATATTATATGAATTATTGTATTTAACTTCAAAAGTTCAATAAATAAAAATATAAAAAAATCATGAAAATATTATTAAAATATAATATACAAATTATATGAATAATTATTGAATGAAATATTTATATAAATCAAAACCCAATTCATAAAATTTCATATTTATCAGACTGGAACTTGGACCGGGCTTTGTGAAAAAATGATTATTAACCCAGCCATGGAGCCAGGCTTGGGCTGGGCTGGGTAAAATGTCTAGGTATATGTATTATTTTTGTTGAATCTATATTGTCATTTCCCCTTTTACAATTCATTTTATGCTTATTCTTAACTACTACAAATTACTGAGATGAGACAAAAGAACTAAAAATATGGACGAGAGCGGCGCATTTTATCAAACGGGTGCTGAGAGCGTACAAGTGCTTTTTGGCAATAACTTGGACGCGAAGGAAATGTTAGCTTTTTCTCATTGGCTTTCAAATTTTATTGTACTGTTTTCAGTTCCGCCTGTGCAAACGGACCCTCCTAGATAGCTACGTGTCGCTCTTTTGAGGCATCTGCACCCATAACGCACTCTGCGTATATTAGCATTAACCAATTCGATAAAATAAAAAACCGTTTGTCTTCCTCTTGAGTCTTCTTCAGTCTCAGTCAGTATTTCAGCCTCTGATCTTCATCTTTCTTACCCTCAACAATTCCTTCGTTTTCGAGTTTTCTCTCCTGCGTTTTGCAAGGCTAAGCAGCGTCCGTTTCTTTCTGAAGAAAGAGGTATTTCTTTTGTTAGCAGTACTGTTATGGTCTTTGTTGCTTGAGAAACATAAATACACGCTGTAACGGAAGAAGAGCAGTGCTGCAGTAGCAAATAAGTTGTATCGGAGTGGTCTTGTTTTATACTTCTTTGATTTAGGTAAATGTAAATGATTTTTTATCAATTTGATTTTTTATCAATTTCTTTTATTTTTATGTTGATTCGACTCTGTTTTTCTTACTTTTCGCAGATATCTGCGTATATTATTTGGAAATGGAATCCAGGGGGACTAAGCGGACCATGGAAGAGATGGAGCGAAAGGTTTATAAGTTTAAGATTGGAATCCCTGGTGGAGTGTCGGTCGACTTGAGACTGACTGATCCTGTTTCGGAGATGAGGTTTGACGACTTCATCAATTCTGTGAAAATTCGGTACCTGAAGGATAGGTCCCAAAATCCATCTATGTCCGAACGAATAGTAAATTGGGATGGCCGCAATGCGTTCTTGGAAGATGAAGATGACAATAAAATAACGCAGAGGATCGATTTTTCAAATTTTGAGCCAAACAAGTGTCACTTTTTGAAGTTTCATGTCAGTTTTTGCGATTTTTTTCACAATTGAATATACTTCCCAATTTTGACTTAATACATTCTCGAAAATCGTGTTCTATTGTGTTTGGGTATATGGTTTTGGCTGCATTTGCTTAATGATTTTTTTCTTGCTTTGTTTTTAACATAGGACGGGTCCATTACTGCAGCAGATCGTTATTATGAGGTTGCTTGCTACTTTTACTTTGCAGCTGAAAATAAATGAATTATTATTACAGTTTGACAATGTAAACTTGCTTGATTGTTATATAATTAACAGAATTTGTGGGATTTAACACCGGACGTTGATTTACTAAGACAGCTACCAGAAGAATATGCTTTTGAGACTGCTCTTGCAGATTTAATTGTGAGTTCTTGACAATGTAGTAGATATGGTTTCTTGGTTATCCTTATGCAATTCATTCATAGACTTCCTCTATGTTTTCATATTTCCAGGATAATTCCCTCCAAGCAGTCTGGTCTAGCTCTAAAAATGACAGGAAATTCATAAGGTATGACATTATTTTGTTGAATATAGTAGCCGTTATTTTCTTATCAGTTTTTTTGTTGGGCATGCCAAAAGTAAGTATATCCGCATTGAGATATATATTTCCCCCTGAAACTAAATATTTCTTATGTTTTTTGGCAACTTGTCAAGGAAAGACATAGTAGATGAATATGTTTCCAAACTTCGTGTAAATGCTTTAATATTATGACTCTCTCTTTCACTCCATTGTTAGATAAAGTCATCTCCATTGTTTTCTAGATTCTGGGACTCATGGTTTGTTAATTCTCAGTTTCAGGCAAGATGCATAAGCTAGGAAATAAATGCTAGCTGACCTTGTTATTGAATTGACTTTCAAGATATTGTTTGATATGCATAAATATAATTTTTTTGCTCGTCTAGTTTTTGCATTATAATATTCATATTTACCTTGCCATTTTCTCATATTCTGCAGTATTGATGTCATGGACGATAAAATTTCACTTTTTGATACTGGTCCTGGAATGGATAACAGTAACGAAAACAATATATCAAAGTGGTACGTTTTGTCAAATTATTTTTTCACTTTCTCTAAGAGTCTAACATCTACAAGTTAAACTGCGGGGTCTTTAAGTCGTTTACAAATGGGGTTCGTGCATATATATTTACTGTTAACAAACTGAAAGGAAGAAAGGGAGTTGTAATCATATAATTTGTATCATTGGATATTTGTAATTGCTATAATATTAATATAAAAAGAATTACAGCAAATTATACTGATAGTTGAATAAAGTAAAATTGATGAGTTTTCCCAATCTAACATCCATGAAGAGAACATATTGGTAATATCATTATTATTGGTGCATCTGCCACTAAAAATCTATTATTTTAGATATTTTGCACATGAAAATGAGAATTCAATATACGGAATGACATACCTTCCATGTTTGGTTCCAGAGGCTACTTTTTTGTGTTATATTGGTTTTCGATTTTGCCTTTCCTTTTCTATCTGCTTCTCTAGTTAGATAAATTTTGTTACTTATTCAGGGGAAAGATTGGTGCCTCACTCCGCAGATCCTCCAAGGTGCAGGCGGTAGGGGGTGAACCTCCATATCTTACGGTATGTGCATTTTTATCTTATGTACTATAGTTGTAGTATGAAAAGAAGAATGTCTTCTTCGCGGTAGAGAAGTATGTACATTTGAACTTTTACATATCCATATTGTTTCACTTGTTTTTAAAGAACGATATATCTTTTGAGTGTGAGTTGAAGAGTTATCTGTAATAAGTTAGCTTTGTCTTCATAATGTGCATTTGATCTTATTTGTGATGCAGCCTAATTTTGGTATGTTTGGATACGGAGGACCTATGGCATCAATGCATTTGGGGAGGTACTAACTAGCATGCCTATATATATTTAAATTCTAATTTAGATGTGTCTGAATACAACAATTTGTTGGGTCCAAAGTAGATTCTTAATTAAACACGTGACATTGATGTTAGGCGTGCTAGAGTGTCTTCAAAAACGAAGAAATCCACAAAAGTTTATGTTTTATATCTAGAGAGGGAAGCATTGCTTAAGAAATCTTCTTCCGAACTTATTTGGAAGGTAATTAGCTATTGATATATTTCCCATAAATGGTAAACTGTAGAGATTCTTTCAAGTGCTAGCTTGTAAATTTATTGTTTAAAGTTACCTGTATCCGCTTATGCCAGGCTCGAGGAAGCATGAGGAATCCTACAGAAGATGAAACTAGAAAATCTCCAGATGGAAGCTTCACAAAGGTGGCCTGTTCTATATATAATTAGTTCGCTTTCAAGATTAGTAGTAGGTTATTATAACTTTAAATTTATTAATTGGGTTCTGTGACCCTCTGTTTCTGTAATTGATGAGCTTGTTATGATTTTTAGTACTATGAAACTATTTACTTAAATGCAAGTTTTAGTTGTGTAAGCATACTGAGTTTTTGGTCATTACGGACTACCTTATTTTCTGTTTAGGTTTGAGCATGCCGAGTTGTGCTAGTTCTTGTCTTTCTAGTAAATGCAGGCTTGAGTTTTTTTTGTCAGCATTATCTGCATTGTTATATCAAGGTACCAACATAATGTGTTGCTTAATTGTGCCAAACTCTTCACAGGTTGATATATTGGAGCTTAAAATGGCAAAGTTGGACAATTTTCAACTCCAATGCGTACTGAAGGACATTTATTTTCCTTATATTCAGGTTAACTGTCATCTCATTCTCCTCTTATTTATTAGTAACTGTTAAAGAACAGGATGTGTTGTGACCCTCTTCAGTGCTCAGACCCATAAATTAAAATGGTAAGTGATTTTGCTCTACTAACCAAGTTAAGTGTATATCTGCATAAGCTTTACGAGAAGTAGAAGATTTGGAGTAGTTCATTTTAAATTCTTTTGTTGGGCTATGTTGGTTTGGCTGTATAATATATGATTACATGTTCGTTGCTTGAACACGCACCTCTTTTCTAAATTGTTGATTTATTCCCAAGAGTGGTTTTAGAGGTTCTTATTTGTCATTGTAGTTTTAGTCTATGCTTTAGCTTGCATTCTTAATTGAGTTAGAAGTTGGTATTAATTAATTTTTCTTATTGAAGAGTGCCTTCTACATAATAGAGATTAAGTGAGTTTTGACTTTTTAAAACAGTGTAATGAAAGATGTGGGAAAATCTTGTGCCAAAAATTTGACTAGCCATGACAAGATTTGGAACGTTCTATAAGAATATTTGTATGCATGAGGTAAAACTATTAATATGCACATTTGGACTTGTACTGCATAATATACATCCAAAGCGAAAATCTTTGGTGACAGTATGTTTATTATTTAAAGTAACATTATAATTAAGCTAGGGTGCATTCAATTAGGATCAGCAGGTCATTATTGTTATTGTTTTTTGCTTTTGGTCACAAATCAAAGGGCTATTGCAGCTATTTTTTGCTAAAAATGTTTCATCTTGTGCTGTCCCTCCTGAAGGGGAGAGGCCTTGATCTCTCTTGCTTCCTCTCAAGAATTCTGAACTGGGACTAGGCTTACTATCCATGTTTCATTCTCCGCCGAACTTGTAACTGCATACTAATAGAAAAAAGAGAAAAATCTTGACCCTGAAACTGTTAAATGCATTCTGGATTTCAGTTGTGCAATTTATTGGAGCTATGACAAATGCTATGTTTGAGTTTATTAAATAAATGTAATTATTCTATATTATCATGACTATTCTTATCATTTCCCCCCTGAAATTTTATAATTTTCCTTATATGCAGTGTGATGACATATCCAAGGAAGGGAAGACAACAACACCGATTAAGTTTCAGGTTTCACTCATGTATTTGTTTGTTATACCTTCTGTGTGTTAAGATGTCCAAGATAACATATATGTATGTTATTGATTTTTTACGTTTTTAATCAAATTTCGTGTATGGTCTTAAATTTATTGTTAATTAAATTTTTTTACTGGCACTTGATATCAGGCCTCTTTTTTATAAGCCATTTTGTGTACGTATGATTAAGTACAGTGAGTAAACTCCTACTTACTATCCTTTCCTTCCCAAAAGGGGCCACATCCTATAGAAGGCTCAAACTACAACTGATATTTCACTAATTAAAAGCATCTCCTGTTAAAGCAATATGTATGGGCCTTGGCAAGAAGGCAAGACATTGTAAAACAACTAAGACCTTGTAATCCAAGGAGCCAAACTTGCAGTCAATATTAGATTGGATGGATGATGATTTTTGAAAGGAAGGAATAAGTTTTATTTAGAAATGCATTTTTTTTATCATGTTCTAATTACACTAAAACTAAGTTTTTTGTGTCCCTCCAAGTCATCTCCCGTTCACTCACGCTACTGTATCATATTATAAGCACAAGATATGAATAAGGGCTATTTTGCCAGTAGTTTGTCCTACTTAATCTTTTAAATAGGTGAGAAAGAGACATTATAATACTTGCAGCACCAAGACGGCTATCGGGGCAGGTAAAGAGCAGTGTATTAGACATAGTTGCGAAAATGGAAACAACCATGCAAGTATCTGGACTGATTTTATAATTTATGCTTCATTGGTGATCTATCTCTTTTTATTTGCATACATGTTTCCTTTCTCTGTGAGCTGCTAAAATCCTTGCAAATTCCAGGAATGCTTGTGTGAAATTCTTTGGAGTAATTAAGTTTCTTCTTCTTTACTAGGTTAATGGTGTTGATTTAGCTGAAATTGAAGGCGGGGAGGTTTCAGTTACCAACTTGTTTTCTTGTAATGGCCCAGAGTTTAATTTTCAGCTTCACTTCTCTTATAAAAAAGGTAATATACAGCTACGTTTTTGTATATTTCTTTTCATTTAATATGATCGAATGCTCTGTTGGCTGTTTACTGATACACTTTGCTTCATGAACAATGTCAACATTCTTTGTCATTTCTTACATTTTCTTACGATTAGTATGCAAGATGGGAGAGGATCCAGGTTTAAGGAAGTGTCAAGAAGCTAATGCACGTCTTAAGTGTGCTTATTTTCCAATTGTTGAGGTAAGATCATGATTAATTATCCTCTGTTTATCCAGCAACATTTTAGAACTCTGTTGATATTTTTATTGCAGGGTCAAGAGAGCATAGGGAAGATCTTAGAGAAGTTAAAAGATGAAGGATCTACTATTACCGAGAACTTTGAAACGTTTAGTCGTGTCTCTATTAGACGTCTTGGTCGTCTACTTCCAGATGCTCGCTGGGTTAGTTGGCTATCATACTATATGCTTTACTGAAAGTATTAATATCATAAATTTCGCCTTTCTGTGCATCCTTTTTAAATATGAGAGACACTGAAATATAACAGAATGTTTAGTGGTTTTGTAGTGAGTAAAAATCGGGTGATAGTAGATGCATTCCATTATTCCTTGTTTCGGATCGATTTTTTTCAAGAAAATAAGTGATTTTAAAATACATGAATTCATGTGTAAAATGCATTTAACTAAGAATAAAAGGAGGGATGGAAAACAAAAAGAAACAGGCTAGTTAGTTTAATAACTATAACAATATCAAATAATTTAGCAAATACCGATATATATGTGTATAAACCCACACACACACATATCTATATTTAAACAAGATACATGTCAAGATAAAAATAAGTCAATTGAATTGAATACTTTGCTTACTCTATCACTATCTGTCTTGGTCGGTAAGACCACATCTAAGAGCAAAGGAGGCGACTTGATATATTACAGATTTTGTTATAGGTGCTAAATTATCATGAGCTTATTTTTACTCTAGTTTATATTTTTTATAGTTGGTTAAGAAAATTACACATTTTAAACTATTTGATATGCTCTGTTACTTAGTGCTCTATATTAATTCTTTAAACATGTCTTATTAATGACTTTTTCAAGTGAATTTTCTTAAAGAGCTTCACGATCATCGGTGTAGGATGTGATGTGTGTGATGAAGTTAATTTTTTCTCTGAACAAAGATTAGCTGCAAGTTTGCAACTTTTAAATATGCTTGCTAGCCGCTAATATTTATAATTCTTTCTGAAGATTCTGAATATATGTTATTTGTCCCTTTTATAATCAATAAAAGTAATATTGCTGAACTTTGCTTCACCTCAGGCTCGTCTTCCTTTCATGGAATTCAAACATAAAAAAGGAGACAAGGCTCACATATTGAAAAGATGTTGCTCAAGAGTCAAATGTTTTATTGGTAAGTTGGATGCATGTATAAGTAAATATCATCTTTGCATATAGTTTTTTTCTTTTCATGTTATATGTAATATGTACGCATGCCTAAATAATCAGCTCATCTTTGAATCGCATGTTTTAACACATTGTTGTGATTGCAGACACTGATGCAGGTTTCATTCCAACACGGCCGAAGGTAATGTCCTAAAATTTTGCACTTTTATTCTCTTTTAAGTGGAAATGGTACCTCGATGAAAATCCTTAATTGGATCACAAGTCTTAGTGGTATTTAAGTTCCAATATTTTGTAACTTTTTTGGGGTTTTTTATGCAAATAGCATTAATGAATGACTATATAACTAGTTCCAAATTGATCTGAAGTGAATTTAAAATTTAGATACCAAAAAAGATATTATTATATCTACTAATCTTCAAGGAAAAATATATTATATTTTTCTCAACTATGAAATATATTATATGAAAAAAAAATAATTGAAATTTGTGGCTTGAAATGTTTGGTTTCCTAACGTTTCCATGCAAGTCTTGTATATGCATTATTTGGGCTGCCGCCCACTTTGTCTATGTCCACATGTGGCTCACTTAACTTGTTAATCCTCACATAAATTGACATAACCAGCCATGAAACATGTAGACCAAGATGGCCTTTTTGCGATGTTGACAGAAATATGTGAGTTTGAGAGATATAAAAAATAGCCCACATTCGGAGAAGTTCATTTGAGGGTCTTTTGGGTGAGACGTGAGAGAAATTAGTAAAGTGGTATTGATAAATTTCCAATTTGTTTCTTTTTATATGAAATATTTTATGGCAGTCTTGCCAACATTAATATTTCTTGTTCACTTGTTATTGTTGCTTGCTATTCATCTACTTACCAATTGAAATTTGAAAGCAGTCCTGCATAAGCATCAACCAAGTAAACTAAATTCATGCCATAGTTCATATTTGTATATACTTATGTCTATAAATAAAACAATTTCGTCTGGTAATTTTAGACATCTCTTATGTGATTAAAGTGGTTGTTTTTCTCTTCACAGTTCACATACATTCATTGACTTTATGAGTTTTAGTTTTTTCTTGTACTTAGCTCGAAGGAAAGTAACAAATAACAATTAACTAGTTTATTTCAATGAAAAAGTTAAGCATCTTGTATTGTAGAATTGATCATTAATGGTTGCTATAATTTCTAACTATATCTAACTTCTCTCAGAGGTTAGTACTTAGTATATAATGTTGATGCTTATAAATTTGACTATATAGTGTCTTTGTAAACTAATGTGTGATTTTTGTACACAGAGAAATTCTTGATTTGATTTTGCAGCCTTTGGAATTTAGAAACCTCTTTTGTGCATAGATGATTTTGGTAAAACTGGATCGGAAGTATCTAACTGATTTAAGTTCACCTAAAACTTGGTTAGTTAATTGATTATATATCTAAATGAGTATAGACTGGTTAAGGTTAACTTGATGTTTGGTTAAGGGATTCAAGTCTCTTGAGTTCTAGTCATAGATATGTACAAACTCTTTAATCTTGACAAGCGTCAAATTAATTGGGTTAATTGTTTGAAAAAGTACATCTAGATGCATGCAGAAGTTATGTTTGCTATGAGGAAAACAGGTTTTTAATTTTGATCTTTTACAGACCGATCTAGCACATCACTATCCATTGACTAATGCTTTGAGGAACTTCGGCTGCAAGATGGGGAAGGAATCAGGTTAAATCTCTTTATTTTTGATATCTCTAATTACTTGATTACCTATATTTTGTTAGTAAGCTTTTATATATTTTTCCAGAAGTGACTATAAAGATTTTAAGAAATGGTAAATTGTTAAATCCTGAGCTACTGGAAAAGGAGTATCAAGAGTGGATTCTACAAATGCATGATCGCTATGATGAAGAGTGCGAGTCTGGCGAGGATGATGCAGTTCTTGTTATTAACCCCACAAATAAAAAGAAACTTGGAATTACCTCTGATGGTAGGCATATTTTGGTTAGCATCCTGATAATAACATTTTATCTGTATTATGTCTTGCATAGTGATTTTTTAATATAATTTTTCCGATTTGTATATTCTGTTGGGTTATTACTATTTCTCCTAATTATGTTGGATATATTGTGTTACTGTTGGGTATTCACTATGCATCATGTGAGTTGTTGAGCAAACGATATCATTTGAAATTTAACAAGACAAAATAAACCAAAAACCAAAAAAGAGGATGGATAACCAATAAGCCCTTGTTTATTATATATTACTAGTGAACAATAGAAGGCAGGTGCTAAAAATTTAAGTTTCCATCCTATGAAATGACATTTAATTGAACTGTTTCATATCATTTTTTAGTTGTGCGTGTTCATCGAGCTTTGAGAAGGAAGGGTGCATCCTGGAAAACTGGTCAGAAAATAAAGGTTTTGAAGGGAGCTTGCCCTGGGGTGTATAAGAACAATGTATTGGCAACTTTAGAATATTTTCTGATTGAAGGGTTTCAAGGTGATGCTGGTGGTAAGTGATCTAAACTTCTCTTGGGACCTTTTATCAAAATAACTGCAACTTCTGACAGTTTTGTATTTGTGTTTAAAATGTTGTTACCACCATTGAGTTATCTGCAATTTAAAAGAAGGGCATTCAGCTCAAATTTTTAAAGAGTACAAATAGAATTACCTGGTAATTTCAGTAAATTTAACTTACGTTGTCCTGTGTCTCTGGGTTACAGGGGAAGCTCGAATTATATGCAGGTAATTTTCTTCGTCGTTTCTACGAGTAAACCTTTACCCAGAGGAATAAGTTTTGATCTCCCATAGTATCTGTTAATAATGTAGTCTTTATTTATTTTTATTTTTGTAGACCATTGGAAGTTTCTGATGAGGGTGGCTGTGTGCTTGTATTTGAAAATGGGAATGCTAGTCTAGATATTCGACAATCTCTATCCTTGCCCATTAGCATCATTGATTCTGGAAAGGTTTGAGCAATTTTTTTGGTTTCTTCTCTTTCTGCAAAGACTCTACTTTAATTAAATAATTTTTTTTCCGATTCCATAAAAGTGACAGTATCTGTTATCAATTCATGAACTGCTAGTGCCTAGCTATTGAACTTGCTGAGTGGGATCGCCAAGCTAAAAGACATAATTTGGGAGCTCCCGCTGCAATTGATTTTCTGGACGAAGATCACTGCAAAGAGTTGGAATTCGATGGGGTCAGTTCATGTTTACTTCAATTATTACTTTCTTATAATGAAGCAGCCTTCCAGATCTCTTATCTGCTTTTAAATCTTCTGGAGTGAGCAGCATCTAAAAATCTATCTAAACTTTGAAGTTATAGAAACATATGATAAATTAACTTATCATCTACTCCATTATTAAAATAGTTCGTCCATTATGTTCTACACCACATCTTTTATTAACCTTTTTATATATTCGTCTATTTCAGGTATTTCCCTTCAATTGTAAAATTGAAGCCTGTGATGTTACACCATCTGTAATTGTGGCAGTTGTGCGACCTGAAAGTTATTATCTTCCTGGAGCTTCAAAAAGCTTGGACCAGAAGTATATTGTGTCAAATTTGTCGGAAATATCTATGGAAATTAAGTTCAAAAAAGAAGCCACCGATTCCAATACAGAACATATACACTCTACCCGTGTAGCTGCTACTTGTAGAAGAGGATTTGATGGCTTATATATTTTTTCAATGGGTCGCTATCGAAATTTATTTCAACGTGCAGGCATTTATACATTTAAGTTTGCTCTTGTAAGTTCCACCTACAGATAATGCTCACAATATTTTTTATTATGTGAAAAACTGTACACTGTCTTATTGATCATATGTACGAGTTGTGTATTCATAAAATAATGCAAAGTGTGAGTCTTCATTAGGTTGGTCATAATTGTAAGGATTGTCAAAAGACTGTGGAAGTAAGGGCATGCTCAGAGGCACGGAGATGGAAACTTTTGAGTGAAATTAGTGGTCAACCTTATATTGTGAGGTAATGAAGCTATAGGTGATCTGTGTATTTTCTGCTCCGACAATTTATTGGCATAAATAGGTCTCAATTAGCAATTTGTTTCTTCATTTATCTAATGCAACTTTGTTGAACTTGTTTGTTTTCTTCGTTTCTGATGAAAATTGATTTTGGCAGGGTAGGATCGGCCTTAAAAGATTTGGCTATTGGATGTCTTGACAAATATGATAATCAAATTCCTTTTATTTCTCATCCACATGTAACAGTGCAACTGAAATGCCAGGATTATGTTCTTTTTGAAAAGGACAAAGTCCAGACACACATTTCTTCGGATAAATTGACCATCGAAGTAACGGTACTTTTGCATTTTTTCTATAAAAATACAATACTTATATTTCTATTGGAGTAGTCTATGGCTTAACTTACATTAAATAATGTTAAAGGATGTTCTTTTTGAAAGCAATCAATTGGATAAGCTACGACCAAGTTATGAAGCCAGTTTGGTGATATGCCTACAGGATAAACTGGATGCACTCTCCATCCCTTGCAAAGGTGATCTGTGAATTTCTAACTTTGAATCCCTCCCCACCCTGTACTTTATATGAACCAAATAAATTAATGTTAAACAAGTTATTTAAAATCGTCTGATTCTTTAATATGCTCTTGAACAAAATTGTATCAGTGATTCCTGGATCCTTAAAATATGTTAAAGTCAGAACATCGATACTGGAAAATCAGTTGCTCCCCGGTGCCATCATTCAAGATTTTGTATTAGAGGTAGTGTGGATAACAACTGTAACTAGTATCCTTTTGGTCCCAAATTGCCTTTTGTGATATTGTATATAATTTAATACAATGTATCCCAAAATTATTGTTTTGATATTTATATGGAAGCTGTTTATAAGTGGAACTCTTTAGGATCAAAGCTGCTTTTTTTATTGCATTAAGCTTGTTGATGGGCTTAACTTGTGAGGAAAAAGTTCAGCGAATCGTTTTCTGCCCACTAGATAGAGCCGAAGTATTCAGTAACTTATTATTTTGAAATATTGTTAACACATCCTCAAATCTTAAATAGCCTAAGCCACACAATTCTCTTGTTTTAGAATGAGGAACTTTTGTTCCTTTACTACCTGTCATCAACAATAATTTTCTATTTAGCGGGAAGACGATAATTTCTTAGAAATGTTAAAATGCCCTTTTTTGTAAGGTAAATTGTAAGGTTTTGACCATGAATAGATTAGGGCATAAATACATTTTGCTGTTGCTGGAATTGCACTTCTTCTAAGATCATTGTCTTTCATATTCTTTCAGATGTTTGATGTTTATGGTAACCATGTCTCAGAAGGCCTGACGATTAAATTGGATGTTTGTGGATTCTGTATCCTTGATCTATTAGGTCCAAACCGCAAGGTCAGACATTGTTGTTGTATTACCTTTTTAACTTTTTTGAAAAGTTTGCCCAAGCTTCTATTGGCACATGTGTTGAATAGTTTGACCAATCCTTTCCCCATTTGGTTAACATTGAAATTGTATTTGATCTGATTTTTTTTCTATTTTACTGTCATGCAACATGTAGTTTAAGATTTGTTTTATTGTGTATTATGCCATATGGATTACTTGATTTACATTTTTTCTTATCTAGGTGGATGAGAATGGATTCATTGATCTCAGCGGTCTCTTGAAAGTGTCTGCAGGTTTTGGAAAACTCGGTATGTCAGTATTAGCTTTTAGTTTTTTTCTTTCCTTGTGTTTGGCTAATTTGGATTCTATTTTTAAGCGTAGAGCAGAGATCGTTGTTTAAAAATGAAAACAAAAAATGATTGAACAATTAATACAAGTTCCTCCCCAGTCTTACATTATCTCTAAGAATGTTTTATTTTTTTTAAGGATTAGTATAACAATACATACAACTACTTTCACATGCTTCATAGCGTTTGATCTCTGTATACGGCTGTTTGGCTCTTGAATATCGATAATATACTCAAGGAATCTGTAGTGTTTTGGACCTATTTTCTTTTTTTTATAGTGATTATAATCTCTTGGTGGTTTTGTTTGTTCATTGTGGCTGTAAATCTGAAGATTCTGTTAGTAACTGTGAGTATATTCTTAATATCCTTGCAGCTTCACTTTCTGTTTTATCTGAAAACACATTAGTTTTCAATCAAGGTTTTCCTATATGCAAGAGGCAACTGAGAATGGCTTCTGAGGTATGATGTGATCTACCTTCTGCTCTTTATGTTGTTTTTCAATTCTTCATTTTAGTGAACTTATGGTCAATTTCAGATGCCTTTAAATGTAATTGCGGGATCCCAAATAAGAAATATTGTTCTTGAAGTCGTAAATTCTGAGGGTGAAGTTGATGCAAGTTTTCATGATGAAGAGAAGAGTGGACAATCTCATACGCTTCTATTGAAGTCGGATATATTTAGTTCTGAGGACTGTATCCGTTATACTTTCAAAAATGGGTGCTGCATCATTCCTGTTATTCCTGTACCTGAAACTGTAGGAAACTTTACTGTGATAGCTGCTCATTCCCGGCTCCCAGAGCTACAGACAGATTTAAATATTACTGTTGTACAGTCTCCAAAGGTCAAGCATGATGCTTTTCAATCTCCATATTCCGTTGGAAAAATGTCACAATTCCAGGAGTCGACATTACTTGAGGATGTAGTATTCTCACTGTCACAGGATGATTCAGGAGAATTGGCGCTAGCATTTATGAATCGTGGGAAGGTAGCTTGAACTGTCATCACTTTTTTGTACTTTAATTCTCTGTGTAAGCACGAACATTTGGTGCCTTGTAAAAGCACCAATGATCTGCATTCATTTTGTGCTTTGTTAGAATTTTTGTGTTCTAATTATTTCTTTAAGCTAAAAGCTTGGTGCTTTTAGTACATATCACTAATACAGAAATCCTTTTCTATCATAGGAACTTGAGGGTGCAATTTACAAATATGGGGAGCGAGTTGGAAAGTGCGAAAGCCAACTAGAAATTCTTTATAAGATCAAGGCAAATGCTGAACAAAAGTTGAACCAGTTACAAGGTATTTAATCATCACTTGGTCTCCCATTTATTTTCCATTCCGAGTTGATACTGATAATGGAAATTGTGTGTAATTGTTGCTTGTTAATAAGTTATATGTTTCAGATTAAACAGATGGATAAGGACGCTGCATGTATAAGAACTTAGATAGTTATTTTAGTGTGATTACTGAGCATGAATTACTAATTTCATAACGTGACCAATGTTTTAGCCTAGTAGTTAAGACAAAACTTGCGACCTCTAGAGGTCCCAGGTTCGGGTCACATCCGTTGGGTTTTTTTTTATTTAATTATATAAGTGCAATTGCCTTTTTTTAATTAATTTTACTGATTTCATAAGAAGAAATATGTTTGACCTGACTGTAAATTTACTTGTTAATATTATTTTCAGTGTCAGTTCTTTTCAGATAAGCACGTGCTTTAGAAATGTTTTTTGGTAATTATAAGACATGCGATGTATCTTTTGAATAGATCAACGTTCAAACTTTCTCCTATTGTCAGCTGTCCAAATTCCAACTATTTGGTGTATTGTAGGAAGTTCGGTCCGATAATTCTCTCTGTGGTCTTGTATATTATATTGAAGAAATGAATAAATTGATGGTTCTTTTTCATGGACGATGTGTTTGCAGCTTCCTTCAGTGATCTGACCCATATAACCACAAGAGAGGAAATAATGGAACATATGATGAAAAGGAGAAATTCAGCTGCTGCCATTCTGTGCGGTCTTTCAAGAGAATTTTCAGGCCAAGAAAGCCAGAAGCTATACATGCAAGATATAGTTGGTGTAGTCGCATTACTTGGGACAGTATCCAACAACAGACTAAGCAGGTCTTTCTAAATGCATTAAATTATCCCTGTTCCAGTAGAAAAATATTTGTTCATAACGTCCATTAATTATCCCCTTTTGAGCACAAATTTTGTTGACCGGTCTTAGAGTATTAGCGGAGTACTTAGGCGAAGAACAAATGTGTGCTCTAGTGTGTACTTCATTTGAAGCTGCAACTGCTCTGGAGAAACACAATGAAAATGGAGAAGTTGATTATAAGCTTGCTGGAAAATGCATATCTGGGCGATTTAATGTTATATGCCTCGAGAATGTAAAGTAAGATTTTCTCTTATTCAGTTTTAATATTTTTCTACATCAAGTACAGACAAAATCTTAGAAAAGGCGTTTTTATCCATCAGATTTCACAGAACCGTGCTTTGACATCATTTTGGGTAGGAAATGGTACTTATGCAAGTTGTGTACTCTTTTTCGCAGAGTTTTTGGAGGAGATAAGACAGAAGAGAGTGATGGAAGCAGGAAGTTAGTTTTGCCAGATCCTGTAATGCCAGGCGGGAGAATGGCGACTGGTTTCTTAGGGTATGCGGTTAACATGGTTGCAGTTAGTTGCAGTCATCAGGATACCAAGACAGTAGCAGGCCATGGTCTTCGAGAGACTTTATTTTATCGACTTTTCGGTGAGCTTCAGGTTTACAAAACCAGGGAGGATATGTACAAGGCGGCTCAGGCGCAAACTTGCATGAACAGTGGTGCTGTCTCATTGGATGGCGGAATTGTGAGGGATGGAATCGTTTCTTTTGGAAATGGGTATGTGTTATAAACAATTTTTTTGTCATTGAAATTTGTTATACATTTTTACACTGCCAATTGATTACTATAATGTGTTATTTTTTTCCCAGGAATCCTGGGATATGCTTTCCAGTAAGTGAATTGCAATTATGTTCAACAAACATGGAATTGAAAATGGAGCTTGAGAGAGAGTTACAAATGGCGAATAGTGATATAAAGACGTTCACTGATAGAAAGGAGAAATATATGGGGAAATTCAACAAGAGAAAAAACAAATTACATCTCTTACTGGATCGAATAGACCCAGCAGTGCCGCGGGACTGAGGTTTCGTATTTTTGACTTTTTGTATGCAGTCTAGTTAAGAGTTGATCATCTTTTGTAGTTATATGTGATCTCACAGTGAGTCACAAAAGTAAGTTCTTTAGGATTAGCTTAGCTAGGGTAGGGTTGGATAGTATATAAGTGTTACCAAACCTTTCTAAAATGTAAAGAAATGTTTATATATCTAATGATTGCATTATATAGGATATGCAGTTGGCATTTCAATTTTATTAGGTTAAGTCATCATTATTCCTTTATCATTCTTTTCCATGGGTTGGTCCAATAGTTTATATTTTGCTTATAATTCACTCTTATCAAACAATTTATTTTTCTATTTTGAAGGTTTGTTTATTGGTATTTATTACTTGGCCAAATTATATGAATTTGCTGAACCTAGTGTAAATGAAACCTGCTAACATTTTAAAAAGAATTAACATATTTGTAATTCAACAATTCATGTAAAATTCTTTCGAGAGTAATGTGCATTATACAATTGATAAAACAAAGTGTAGTATATTAATCCATTTTATTATTTGTTAATTTATTTTTCAAACAATTGCCAGTTAAAATTTTTCTGATAAAGGGAACCGTCTTTGTCCATTTTTTTTTTTTTAAAAAAATCAAATAAAAAAAAAACCCTTTCCGGATGTCATTATAACCAAAGATCTCTAATCTGTTATTAAACAAATATTTATGAACAAAGTAGAAATTAATGCATTAAAAATACATATTTTGCTCCAAAATTTATTTTATTTCTTAATCTTTTAAAAATATATCTTATTTTATCTACCTACTATCAATTACTCACATTCATCCTCTTATTGCCTCCACCATCACACCATAGCTATACTATTAGTAGAAAGAATTAATTCCCCGTCTTTTTTACCATAAAGAAATTTCAGTAGAGCTTTATTTAAAAAAATTCTAAGAATTATTATAAAAATTAAATATTTTAGAAATTAGAATGTATCGTTATTTTATTATTAAAAATCTAGGGTGAATTTTGAAAGATGAAGAAAAAATTAACGTGTTAGAAAATTAATGGGAGAAACCGAATAGGGGTTTGTGATTATTGCGGAAAAGCTATATTGCCACATTAGTTTTACCACACTATCCCACACAAGTGATCTTCAACATTGATTTTCTTGTAATTCAATGAATGAAATTATAGCTAAGATGTAACCATCGTATAAGAAATTATAGTTCAAGGCATTTGAAGACATAAAAAAAGAAAATTACAAATTATTACTTCTTGAATAGTAGATTAAATATTCTTCTGTAACGACTAGTCTTAACAAACTAATCGTTCTATTATAGCAGCTTTAGAAATTCAAGTCACTTTTATGTTTGATTCGATATCTCATGTAACTTGTATATATTTATAATGTATACATTTATATATACTTGTATAAAAGTTCCTTCATATGGAATACAGTGTATTTTTTTAGTTTAAACATCGAAAACCTAGGAAAAAAGACTTGATATGTGGACAAAATGATCCATCACTGTTGTGTTGCCTCCATTGTTGGTTAGGATAAGCAATTAATGCATCCAACACAATTTTAATGGATTCTATCCCTTTCTTTTTCCATCAATTCCTTGAAAATATCTCTCTTTATTCAATGAACCCTGCATCAATGCATGATTTTCCTATTGTGGTATACACTAGTTATACTTCTTTTGGTATTAATAAAAATATATATATATTTTTTTTTAAGCAATAAAATTATATATGTTGATATAATTTAGTGAATTGGAAACATTCATAAACTCACAACAACATTTCTTGTCACCGTTCATTTTTCTTTTGTAAGAGCTCTTGAAACTCTAATAAAAGGTGTTTATTCCAATAAGTAAAGTATTTATGGCTTTTGCTCGAGTGACGAAAGACGAGTTTAGTGTGATAGTGTGATAACCCAGTCTGATTAATCACACAATGCAAATACTAAATACTAATTAGAGTTTAAAACTTACTAACGGTAGAGGGGGGAAGCCATTAAGGAATCCAATTTTAGTGTGATAAATATAGTGGCTGAGCCTATGGAGTCTAACTCATTGCACAATTTATAATTCTCCCTCCGTCTACTAAATATTATCGTTTTAACTAATTCACATTTTTTAAAATAACAACTAACCAAATGAGATGATTTACTAGTTTACCCTTTCATAAATGTTCTATTTAATTTTCAAGACTATTAATTTGTTCAATAAAACAACTTGACCTATAGTCTTCTCTTGTTATTGGAGATTAGAATATAATTTTCTTGGAAGTTGAACAAATTAATAAGAGTACGATTGGAAAACTTGGAAAAAAACATCTTGAAAATACAGAATGACAATAAAAAAAAGATAATGAAACCCCTCTAAAATGATAATATTTAGTAAACGGAGAAAGTAAAAGATAGCGTTGAATGCTATGTATAGCTGAATTTCTTCCTTAGGCAATAATAATCAACTAGCTACTACAATTTTATAATCAGTGGATTTAATTTTGATTCACGAGGTATATAAACAACTGAGTAACTATTGAAAAGTAAAAGTAATATCAACAAGTAAAATAATGCGTCGGAAGGAGAGTCCAAATTAAATTTAATAATATAAAGCAAATATATGGTAAGTAAATAATGTTAGTTATTTTAAAAAGTCACAAAAACAAGATATTTTTACGTGTATTTAACAAATACATGTAACTATTATCATGTATGTATACAAAGGGAATTTTCCGCAACAATACACATGATAGCTAAGTGCGAATTCGTGTCAAAATGACGGATTCTCTGTAATCTTTTTTGCCGTTGAAAAATAGTAGTAATAATAATAAACCCACCTAAAAAAATAAATTAAACAATTAAAGTAATAAATGAAATGAATTAAAAGCTAAGCAATTTGGACCAGAATAGATGATCCAAATTTAGAGGTTGTAAATTGCCCAAAAAGTTAGCGTCGTCAGAAAACCCGTGCACCCTTTGCTTTACCATATGACGTGTCGTCATCCTATTGGTAGAAATGCCCACCAACTGTATAAATGTGATTTTGATTAACACTATTGGCAGCGCGCGGTTTGCACTTACTGCTCTCACCTTCTTCTTCTTCTTCTTCTTCTTCTTATCGCTCGCTCCCTCTCTCTATTCTTCTCTTCAGTTTTCTACTCTTTTTTTTCATTCTGGTCTCCATTTACAGCTTTTCTTCATCGATTATGTAATCGATTCAAATATCTCGACCGGAGAGGTAGGTTTTTTATTCTGCATTGTGATTTCACTTTCATGGATTCAATTAGGTTGTGAACGGTGTACGGTTTGTGAGATTTGGATTCAGAATTTTTCTTTTTTATTTGTTTGAAACTTTGTTCTCATTGTGCTTGTTAATTTTCCTGTGTAAATTTAAATGTAATTGCAGCAGAAGACTGATTAGATGGGGAAAAAAGGAGGTGGTTGGTTTTCGTCGGTGAAAAAAGTTTTCAAGTCATCTAATTCGTATAAGGAGCTACCTCCTGCTCAAACTAAGGTGATTAGTCTACCTATCTTTTACTAATCAATTAATAACACCAATGCCTCCTTAGCAATAACCAAAACTCTTAGAATTTTTTAATTACTAGTCTTCATCCCCTCCAACCAAGTTAAATTTGGGTTTCTTTGGAAAACCAAAGTATTATTAATTTTTTAGTTAGATCCGATTAACAGTTTGGCGGATGTTCAAGTATTTGCTCGGTGATTCTTCTGCTACCTATAAGGTTTTGTATACGTACCAGGAAGTAAACTCAGATAGTTAGTTTAAGAATTTATTGGAATAGTTGTCTAGTACGTTGATCTAATTTATTTTCCACAAATATATATCTATGAATCTAAATAAGTAACAAATCATGTTCTTTTCAATTGCGCTGAGTGTAAATGTAATTAAGCTGAAAAGAACGTAGCAATAAAGACACGTATGTTTTGTTAGTGTTCTGGTTCATTTTTATAGTCTTAGGGAAAAATATTTTTTGGTTATTCTGTATGGTGTAACATAGCAAGTTGGGGGAACTGTAGGTAAAATATAGCCGATTCTTTTTCTTGTTTATGCAAACAATGAGAAAATTCTATTCTTTTACTTTTCAGTTTTCATTCGGTAATGGCTTAATTCATAACAATTATAAGGATATAAATTGTTGTAAATGATGAGCTAATAGGGCCACAATAATGAAGATGAGCTACTTTTTTTATGGTGTTTAGGACCATTAAATATGTATAAAGGGAGTGTACAAATATGGTCCCCCAATCAATAAGCCTGAATCATATGACTTTATGTTATCATGACACCAAAGATATCACATCATCTATGCATATCACACATGTGATTTACTTTGTTGTATCTTTATCATGCCAGAAGTTTCTTCCTCCCTCCTTTTGTTCGCTCTAAATTGGGTGTGTTACACTAAATGATATGAGCATCATTTGTCGTTTTAATTGATAGTCTCATTAATATTTTTGGTTTGGTCAAACATTTCTCATCAATCAATTCAGTAAATATAGCTCAAGCTCAATTTTTGCGTTGTACTAGCATTTTGGCTATCTAGTGTACAATTGAAATAGACCTGTCTAAATGATAATTGCCATTATTTGATAATAAAGTCCCAAAATGTCAAAAATTGAATATAGAAATCAAACTTGAAAATTACAGTACATGAGCTTTGTCCATACATTAATTGTAGACTTTCCTTAGGATGGAGGATCAATTTGGTCAAAAAGTTGAACTTATAAGAGCAATTTGATCCGAAATGAAATTCGTGTATAGATCTAGCTATCCTTCTTACTTGAGAAAGATTAGTAAAAAATAACATTTTTCTGCATGTAATAAAAAGATCGTGACAGTTTAGATAAAACTATTTCAGAAAGAGGAGGAAGAGAAATGGCGACATGAGGCAGCAGAAGAAGTATCATTGGAACATTTCCCAGAAGAAAGCTCTCCAGATCATATAATTAATAACAATTACGAAGAGAGCAGTACAGTATGCAGCACACCAGTGAGTGAAAACAGAAATCACGCTATTGCAGTAGCGGTGGCAACAGCAGCAGCAGCAGAAGCAGCAGTTGCAGCAGCACAAGCTGCTGCTAAGGTTGTTAGATTGGCTGGCGGAGGTGGCTATGTGCGTCATTCTATTAAGGAAGAAAGAGCTGCTACCCTTATTCAGTCACACTACAGGGGCTATCTTGTAATTATCTCTCTTTTTTCTCTCTTTCTTCCCTTCATTGATTGGTTGTTGCCTTGCCTTTCACTTTCAGCAATCAGCATCTTGCTTTCTATGCCATGCCATACAGGCCATTCGCACTTCATATCTATGCTTTTGCTCATGACTTCTGCAATATTATCCTTGCGTTGACTTATTATATATGTAGTCACGAGAATAGTATGTCACTCTTGTCTTTCCATGTTAAAAAATTTATATTTATGTCCATTGACTTATTAATGATTTTTCTCCACTATGCGTGTCCGTGGAGGAATGCAGTTGAATAAAGAATTATTAATTTTGCTGACATGCATATGCTGACCTGATGACCTGTCAATTCTCATGTCAGTAAAGTCAAACTTATTTTTTTTATTCCTCAGGCATTGAGAAAAATATAACCTTTTTGTGCAAAGTTATATTTTCCTTTTTTTTGTGATTATATAGAACAACAGATTAATTAATTGTTTTGAATTATTCATGTTTTATTTAAATATATTAAAATAATTTATTTTTGAATAAGATAGAGAACGGTATTGTAAATAAATGTATTAAAATAAATTGTTTTCTCATGTATCTGACAAAAATTTATTTCAATATATGAGTGATTATACAATTGGGGTTGAATTCATCTAACACAAAACCAATTGGCTTGTGTTAAAACTCAATCTACTCCACTAATATTTCACTCATATTCCTTTATTATTTCCGATGTGGGATAATCCCAACATCTGCAACATTTAGTTCATAAATTCTTCAGTTGTGTTGTTATCTTGTACTTCTGGTCAGGGTTTCCAGTCACTCATACAAGGCATCGAGTTCATTTCATTGTGTCTTAGTAACCTCAAACCGGTTAATTACCAAAAAAAGTAATAGAATTGATGTCATCCCGAGTAATTTATGAAATTGAAATTTGGGTGTACATATATTGTAGGCAAGACGAGCATTGCGTGCATTGAAGGGGCTAGTAAGGCTTCAAGCACTCGTGAGAGGGCATAGTGTCCGAAAGCAAGCACAAATGACAATGCGGTGCATGCAAGCATTGGTACGTGTACAAGCTAGGGTGAGAGCCCGCAGACTTCAGCTGCTTCATGAGAAGCTAGAAGAAAAGGAAGCCGAAGAAGAACAACAAGGAAGAAGAAGATCGCTTGATCATGGAAGGATCAATATCCATGGCAGCCCATTAAGAAATAAATTAAGTTGGGATAACAGACATCAAACTTCAGGCAAGATCATGGAATCTGCTTCAAGGAAACATGATGCTGCCATGAAGAGGGAGAGAGCTCTCGCTTATGCTTACGCCTATCAGTCCACTCAGGTCAGTTTTCAACCCAAATCAATTTACAAACTCTAATTTGGTAGCAAGTGTTTATATGTCGCTTAAGCTAGCAATATAGACTTTGAGTCAACATAATACAATTTAGAGAGACATGACCGTTATATATAATTTAAATATAAATTGATAGATAAGTTTTTAAGGTTAGCTTAAAATTTCAAGTTTGTATATGAAATTGGGTTTGGAATGTTGACAGCAACAGAAGCAACAAGTGATGAAGTTGGAGTCAAATGGGAAAGAGAGAGGCGGCGATGAAGGATGGGGTTGGAATTGGTTAGAGAGGTGGATGTCATCACAACCTTACAACGCACGTAATTTGGTACCAAACGAGGCATCTTTCATGACTTTAGCAACAACCACCACCACTGATGACAATTTGTCTGAAAAAACAGTAGAGATGGATGTGATCACTCCAACACCCAACAAGGGAACATCACCCACCAAACATCAAAGACATTCCAGCTTCAACAGCCATTTCCCGAGTTACATGGCCCCCACTCAATCTGCTAAAGCAAAGTTGCGCACTGAGGCAACGCCCAAGCAACGTGGCGGCCTTTATGTGGCCCAATGGAACTCATCCACTAGAAAAGGGTCAGGCTGTGATTCCTCTAGCTCGGGGGGAGGCGCAGTTCCTTACCAGTTCGCCACAAAAAGCCCTAGCCCTAAGCATAATGGGTTTCACCCGCAGTCGAAACGGGTTGCTGGTGGCTTTAGTCCTAGTCCTGCTGGCGCTGACGATTGGAGGTTCCCTCCCATTGATGGTCATGGTTGGAGGAATGATTTTGGTTGACTATTTACTTCAACTTTTTGTGCTTTTTCTGAATGTTTATATTGTGTAATTTATTATCGGTTCACGTATATTTGGCATTTGTGATGTAATTTGCTCGCTGTTCAAGTTTGTTTCTATTTTTATTGAATGTATTTGTTTGGTATTCATACCACTTCATTGTTCTCTCCTATCTTTTTGTATTTCA
>CATIWQ010158361.1:0-10422 GCA_949673415.1 Euphorbia schlechtendalii
GAAGTTTATGATGTGTCTATGTGTCAAAATGTGTATTTCGTGTTGAGTCTTTTATATTAATCAAGTTATATGCCTTTGAGTTAACTTTAAGAGTAGTTTCAGGGTTAACGAGATTGTGTATAGTCACTGTATCTGTGATTATAATGCTGTTTAGTGAGCCAACATTTTTGGAATGGTAACTTGCTAAATATGGCTATGTAAGAGCGACCCGTACTAAGCATAGTAATATTTTTATCCAGGTTTATATAATCATCTTAATTTGTTTGCACTAGATTTAGAAAAGTCATTTCATGTGTTGCTTTATGGTGAATAATTGAATATCTGAGTGTCTAGAACCGAATCTGTTAAATTAATGTAGTGTACATAATATCTTTGATAATTTTGCATGTTTTCTTTGCTACACTTGTTCGTATGGAATATCTATTTACTTTTTATCTACTCTAATCTTTCATACATTGTCTATCCATCCATCATTCCAATCCTCCAAAATAAATTACATTATTTTCTTTTATTCCATTCCTCTTATTGATCTTCAGAACTAGTTCCTTCCCTGTGGGATCAATATCTTTTAAAACTACATTGTAACTGTGTACTTGCAGTGGTCACCATTTTTCTATTTAGATAAGCGGTATTGACAGCACCTATTCGTATTTTGAACTCTTATCTTATCGGTAGGAAAGTGGGAGACAAGGTTTTTGGCTTCTTTATAAAATATAAATCCTCAGAGTTAGTAGAATTAAAACCTTACGAATAGAAGAGTATCATGAAAAAATTCATTCAATCTAAAAGCATGTTTTTCATGATCGCAATTGAAAATGGCCCACTGATAGGTAGAAAATATGTCATCAAAAGCTAGGAATAATCAGGTTTAAACTAATGAGAATGAGCAGATTTTATGAAGACCTTCATGTATTTCAGGTTTTCTGTTGGAGAAGGAGACCTCTTAGGCGAAGCTGGAAAAAGGCAAGAAACCAAGAGAAGAAGCGCTGAGCCAGGAAGAAAGGCTACCATCGACGTCACCAGGAGAGAGAAATTTGATGTGGTTGTGAAGAAAATATAGTTTACTTTTTAGAGTAACTTAGTTTGTTATGTTTGTTGCTAGTTGCCCCTTGATTAGCAAGTGGGCATCATTTTATTAAATGCAAGTACAATATTAAGATATTATGGTTTGAACTTGTGGCTGGAATTACATTAGCTTTTGGTACCTTTATTGAGCTACGTGCTTTTGGCAAGAAAGCTAAGGGGTATGTCCCTTAAGCTCTTTTGTTTTCCCACCACTTATCTATCTATCTAATAGTTTTTGTTCCTATTATTCTCTAAAGTTTTTTCTGCCATTATTATGTTTTTCCTTCAAGCTTTACTCATTTATGATTTTAGTTGAGAAGTTAATGAAGATGGGTGAGTAGTCCTTTATCAAGTGAAGTCTGCACTATAAAAGGCAATCTAAGGAGATCTTCCCGTTGCTGTAAAGTATATTCTCCTTTGCTTGGTTTAAATGCTTGTGTGAATGAATGTATTATTGATTAAATGAAACTTGATCATTTTCATGCATAGTGTTGAGCAATAAGGACCGAAAGGTGATCTACTCATCACAGAAGACCTTCACACACATACACTAAATCGAAAGATAAATGTTTGTATGCATTGGGTTTCACATTGATGAATGCTTAACTGAACTTAATGCTACATTATTCTCCATATGAAGGACCGAAAGGTGTAGTGTGTTTAGCTTAGTAAGAAACTAAACTAGCCAAGGAGGTGGTTTAGGGATTTAAGGTTAAGAGACCTTGGAATTGGATATTTGAGAAAGGGCTTATGTTGAAGCCAGGGAAGATTGCCTTAGATTGTTATTTGGGTGGACTAAACTTGAGTCTTTTCATTAATAAACTTAAATCACTTTTCAATTCTGTTTTTAGCATTATAGCAAGTCTTTAAACATTTAGCAAAACCCCCAATTTCAAGAAATCATGTTTACCTTACCATTAACCCATTTATTATAAAAAGAACAAACTAACATAAAGACCTCCCTATGGGCGACGATACTCATGCTTGCCACTTTTACATTTTGACACTAGTATATTTGCTAAGTGTGCTACTTAAAAGGTGCAACAAGTTTTTAGAACCGTTGTCAGGGAGCAATTTTTGCTCAAGTTTGTTATCTTTAACTATAATTTGGTGCTTTTAATCTTGTTTGTTTGTAGTTTGTAGAAACAGGTTTTAAGAAGACTTCCTTATACATGCAAAGAGCTAGAAGAGAACCGCCTATTCCAATCAATTTCGAAATTGAAAGGGACTGTAGAAGGAGAAGTAGTGCTGTAAGAAGAGCTTGCATAAGGGAGAGAATGGAGGAACAAAGAAGAGTGAACGCCAAGAGCAAGAAAGGCTTGAGGCATAAAGAGTTTAAAGAGAAAGGCTGGAAAGAGAAAGGCAAGCTCAAAACCCTGAAGGAGAGGATAAAATTCACCCTCCACCAAGAAGGCCAACCTTGAGAACTTAAATGGAGCCCAATACAGAAGATCACTCTTCATGTATTGTAATCTCACAAGAAGGAGATAACTTGTTTGAAGTTAAAGGCTACATGGTTCACATGCTTTAAACCTCTGTTCAATTTGGTGTACTTCCTAAAGAAGATCCTAATGCTCACATTCAAGACTTTGTAGCCATGTGTAACACTTTCAAAACAAATAGGGATGTTTCAGATGATGTTATAAGGCTTACTTCTATTTAAGGGATAAAGCTAAACAATGGTTGAAGACCTTGCAGCCAAGCTCAATCACAACCTGGAATAACATGGCTAAGGCCTTCCTAACTAAATATTTTCCACCAAAGCAAGCCTTGAAGCTAAGAAATGAGATCACTAGATTTGTGGAGCTCCCTGGAGAATCAATGTTAGAAGCTTGGGAGGGATATAAAGAGATTCTAAGGAAAGTGCCAAACCATGGTGGCCCTGTTTAGATTCAAGTCCAAAATTTTTACAATGGACTTTCCAACATCAACAAAAGCAAGATTTAATCTATGGAAAATGGAGGCCTTGAAGATTACCCTCCCGAGGAGATCTTTGATATGATTGAAAAGATAGTCAATATAGTATCTAAGTGGCTTCTGCCCATGAAGATAGACCTCGAAAGGCTGAATCAGAGGATATCACAAAGCTCTCAGGAAAGTTTGACAAACTCTTGACCTTGTTAACTAAGAAGAATGTTTCTTCCATTACAAGCCCTCAACCAACCTATTGTGAAATCTGTGGAGGTAACCACAAAACTAAAGATTGTGACATGGTGCTCACCAAAGAGCAATATGACTACTTGCAAGGCAACCAAAGAGGTGGAAACCCCTTTTCCAACACATATAATATGTCCTAATTTTTCTTGGAAGCCTCCACAATAGCAAAATCAATATTCATTCCAACCTCCACAACAACCACCTTTTCAACAAACTAGTCATATCCAACAACCTCAGCAAGGTAATCTTCAATGTGAAAAACATAACCAACATCACAACAACCATGCAGTAAGCTCTTCTCAACAACCCAAAAGGTCAGAATTCAATGAGATGAGGGAGATGATGACTCAGTATATGAAGCGAAACTAAGCTCATGTGAAGAGTTTAGAGACCCAAATTGACCAACTTACACAAGCTGTAACATCAAAGGGAAGGGAGCCCTTCCTAGAAATACGGAGACCAATCCCAAGGAGGAATTAAAAGCCATATCTCTAAGGAGCGGAAAGATTGTGAATTCTACTAACTTAATGATTGCTGATGTTAGTGGGAATACAGAGAATGTTGGAGAGGAGGTTGATTTAACAAAGCAGGATAAGAACTCACAGTTGGAGGGGAAGGAGAAGACCTCGATTGAGGCAGATAAATAGGAGACCTTGAAAAGCAAAGATAAGACCTTAGAACCAGAACATAAGGAAGTTTCCAAATACCAGCCAAATATCCCTTTCCCACAAAGAGCAAAGCAACATGATATGACCAAGCACTTTGATAAGTTTCTAAAGGTCTTCAAGAAGCTGCATATCAACATACCTTTTCTAGAAGCCCTCGCTTAGATGCCTATGTATGTCAAATTATTAAAGAAGCTCCTATCTAACAAAACAAATCTAGAGAATGTGGCTATGGTTCAACTCAATAGAGATTTCTCTTCAATTGTGCAAAGTACAATGCCTCTACCTACCAAACTCAAGGACCTAGGGAGTTTTTCTATCCCTTGTTCTATTGGAAACCTTGATATTGAAAATGCTTTGTGTGACTTAGGAAAAAGTATTAATCTGATGCCATATTATCTTTACAAGAAATTAGGCTTAGGAGACCCCCCAACCAACTAGGGTTTCATTTCAACTTGTTGATAGAACTATTAGATACCATAGGGGAATGGTGGAGGATGTCCTAGTGAAGGTAGGTAAGTTTATTCTTCTAGTAGACTATATTGTTATGGACATAGATGAAGATATGCATTTTCCTATCATTTTAGGAAGGCCTTTCTTGGCTACTAGAAGGGCTTTAATAGATGTAACAAATGGTAAGTTAATCCTAAAAATTCATGATGAGGAAGTTGTGTTTAAAATGAATGAAGCTTTAAAGTTACCACCTTCTTATGATGACCAATGCTATTTCACGGATACCACTGATGCCTTTGTGAATCCTAACTTTTTGCAGGAACTAAGTTTGTAAGACCTTGATGATGATGATGAGATCTTAGAGAAATAGGTGGAAGCAAAGACAGGCTGTCAAGATACTATTAGCGCAAGGAGTAACATTGAACCCCTTGAAGACCTTCCTAATTCTAAAAATCTAGACCCTAAAGACCTTCAACAAGACCTTGATCTTAAGCCTTTACTTGATCACCTTGAATATGCCTTCCTGAACCCACCATAAGACCTTCATGTTATCATTTCTTCAAAGCTTTCACCCAAATAGAAACAAGACCTTGAAATTTTAAAAGCTAACAAAGAAGCCCTTGCTTGGAAAATTCTAATATCAAAGGAATTAGCCCTTCTATTAGTGTACATAAAATTTTGATGGAAGAGGACCACAAGCCCTCTATCTAACCCAGAGAATGCTAAATCCCAAAACGAAGGAAGTTTTCAAGAAAGAGGTAATCAAGTTGCTTGATGTTGGAATTATTTAAGCCATATCTTATAGTATTTGGACAAGTCCAGTTCAATCTGTGCCTAAGAAGGGAGGAATCACTATTGTGTAAAGTGATAAAGGAGAACTTGTACCAAATAGGACTATCATAGGTTGGAGGGTTTGTATTGATTATAGAAAGCTAAATGATGCAACTAAAAAGGATCACTTTCCTTTGCCCTTCATTGACCAAATGCTAGAAAGAATTGCTGGATACAAGTTCTTGTTTTCTGGATGGGTTATAATCAAATAGCCATTCATCCCAATGATAAAGAGAAGACCACGTTCACCTTCCCTTATGGAACCTTTGCTTATAGAAAAATGCCCTTTGGGTTTTTCAATGCCCTTAACACATTTCAAAGGTGTAAGATGGATATTTCCCTTGATAAGGTGGAAAGGATGGTGGAGATCTTCATGGATGATTTTTCTGTCTATGGGAAGACCTTTGAAAATTATCTTCACAATCTGGAGGAGGTCTTGATCAGGTGAATTAAGACCAATTTGGTTCTCAATTGAAAGAAGTTCCATTTCATGGTGACTGAAGGGATCGTGCTTAGGCATAACATTTCAAAATAGGGCTTGGAAGTAGACATAGCCAAGATAGATATCATTGAAAACCTAGCCTCACCAACTTCGGTGAAGGAAGTGAGAGGTTTTCTAGGCCATGCTGGAATCTATAGGAGATTCATAAAGGACTTCTAAAAAATAGCCCAACCTTTGACAGCCTTGCTTCATAAGGACGTAGAATTTAAATTTGGAGAATACTACATGAAGGCCTTCCTGAAACTCAAAAGCAGGCTGATAAACTCTCTTATTCTCATTGCCCCTGATTGGACAATGCCCTTTGAGCTTTTGTGTGATGCTAGTGATGCTTGTATTGGAGCGGTTTTGGGATAAAGGGAGGACAAGCACTTCAAACCAATCTACTATGCTAGCAAGACCTTGAATGAGGCTCAACAGAATTACACAATCACTGAAAAGGAATTGATGGTAGTAGTTTATGCCTTTAACAAGTTCGGATCTTATCTAGTTTTCTCCAAGGTCAGAGTCTTCACAAATCATGCGGCCTTGAAATACTTGTTTGCGAAAAAGGATGCAAAGCCTAGACTAATTCATTGGCTACTCCTTTTACAAGAGTTTGATCTTGAAATCAAGGATAAAAAGGATGTGAAAATGTTGCTACTGACCATCTTTCCAGAATTCCAGGAGAAGACCTCGATCCTCAGAAAATCATCATAGAGACCTTCCTTGATGAAAGGTTTTACTCAGTAAATTCTACCCCTTGGTATGATGACATTGGTAATTATCTTACATGTAATATAACCCCCAAAATGCTTAACATATGCTCAAAAGAAGAAATTCTTTACTAAGGTCAAGTATTATTTCTAGGAAGAACCCTTCTTATTCAAATTGTGTGCATACCAAATTATAAGATGATGAGTAGTAGAAGAGGAAACCAACAAGATCTTGCAAATATGTCATTCAGATGAGGTAGGAGGTCATTTTGGAGCCATAAGGACTGCTGCCAAGGTCTTAGAGTGAGGTTTCTATTGGCCTACTGTGAGCGGACGACACGGAGCGATGGGTTGAGAGAACGCGAGGAGATGAGAGGCGCGGTCCACCGGGGTGTTTAAAAAGTACTAGGTCGGGGACCCGGAAAAGGTTTGGTAGAGAAAGCGAAAATGTGTTTAGATCGGTAGAACTCGAATATACCGTCTCTTAGTGTGGAGTCGCCACCTGGATTAGCTCTTTCTAGGAATTGGAGTCTGTGAGGCCTAACATCCAGGGGATGGCCCACTAAGACACAGAGATTCGGTTATGGGATAAGTTGCTTATTTCTTATGTGATCACACTATATAACATCTATAGAAAACCTTATTTCTTAATTGCGCATATTCACACTTAAGTTGTTTTGAAGTTATTATGCATGATTTAACGTATGTACGAAAAATAATAAATCCATACTCAAAGTGATAAATAAATGCGGAAAAGTAAAGATTAAAAGGTTACATAACATCGGGGGATGCAAACCGCCCGCCTAATATATTAATTACATTTCCCAAAAATAATATTTGCAATACCCAAAAAAAAATCCTAGGCATACATCTAACCTGCATCCACAATGGTTAGCACGAGATATGGCACAATACTTACACATATGTTCGATTTGATTTTGAGAAGGCCCGTGTGGCCTAATTAAAACATTGATGGTTTAAAGTTCTTATTTTAAATAACAAAGGTTAATTTTTATTTACACATATGTTGGTCCAATTTTATTAGTGAAAATGACCGCATGGTAAAATGTGAGGTCTGTTATCCGGGAATAATTTGTATTCCCTTCATGGGGGTATTCTAATATGAATTTCCATTAATAAAGAAACTACAGATGATTACAATATTTAGAATAATAATAAAGATTCTAAGTTCATAGATAAAATCAGAAAAAAAGAGCAAACGATGAACACGGAATCCGCAATTCTAAGAACTCAGAGGCTTACCCTTTTGGCGTGAATCCACTTTGACGTATCCGTACGATCTCCGGGAGCATTCCTCGTTTGTTTTTATTTAATTGTGGTTTGAATGAAAAATAAGTGTTTATTTATCCAAAAGATAATCGGACTTAGGTTCTAAATTTGTTTTAGACCCGAGAATATTTGAGGCTTTTATAAAAAAGAAATAATAGAAGAAAGTTGATTTGAAAATTAAAGGTTTCGAAATCCAAACGTGTTTTGGATCCAAATTATTCAAGAGAATTTGAAAGAAAATATTTTTGTAGTTTTTTCCTCTGAAAATCAAATTTTTCTCTAAAATTTACAGCCCCCTTCAATCCAAAAAAGTCCCGATATATATAGGGATCGAGCCAGGCACTAGAAATTCTAGCGAGGTGCTGGAATTTCCAATGAGGTGCTGGAAATTCTAGCACCCTCGCTGGAATTTCCAGCGAGGTGTTGGAAATTCCAACCCCTCGCTTGAATTTCCAATGCTCGCATCCAATTTTTTATTTTTTTATGTTTTATATTTTTATTTTTCAATTTATTTATTTATTAATTTGATAAATTTTACCAACACCTTTATTTTTCAAAGTAATTAAAGTTCTTAACACAAATCGGCGATGAGGAACATTCCTATTCGGAGATCTTCAGATAATCGAAAAATGTGCCATTTGAGGAAAAATATCCCAAAAAGGCATCATCATTGAACTTGCAAGCTGGTACAAAATCCCGTGCTCACAGCTACCCCCTCGTGTGATAATTGATGATCGCATAACCAGTATGATCACATGAAATGGAGCTGAGGGATTGAGAATATACCTGACCAGTGTGTTTGGTGCCTTCTTTGCCTTTGATTGATGATGACATAGGCCTCCCTTTCTGGCACCGTGTCCTCGCAGGATTGTCTATTTCTTTCTTCGGAATCCCTTGGTGCTTGATGCCCCTTGCGGGCAGGTTGTCCGTTTCTTTCTATCACATCCCTGTTATAGTCGGCAACTGTTTCCTTCTTCGATTGTGGTCATTGTGTGCCCCTTGTGAGTTGACCTTCGATTATTTTTATCCGTTGGAACTGCGAGGTAGAGTGCCTAAATCCATTTCAAAAGTGACCCTATTCAGATAACCATTTCTTTCTTCGATTGGAAAATGAGATTGTTTCTTTCTTCAGCAATCGAGATAACGTTTCCTTCTTCGGTTGTATTTTGAATTTCCTTAGTAAGATGTTGACTTGCTTCCAGTGACAAATCAAAGAAGTGTAATGTTAGTATATTTTATGATGAATGTTTTAATTATTTGATTGAGTTTATACGAAGCAAAAATGTTTGCCCCTTCAATC
This sequence comes from Euphorbia schlechtendalii, assembly GCA_949673415.1. Classification (NCBI taxonomy): domain Eukaryota; kingdom Viridiplantae; phylum Streptophyta; class Magnoliopsida; order Malpighiales; family Euphorbiaceae; genus Euphorbia; species Euphorbia schlechtendalii. Next base: position 8,956 of record CATIWQ010158361.1, read on the forward strand.
AAAAAATTAAAACATGAAGAATAAATGAGTTTAATGAAAATTTGGGGATGTCCCAAAGATCACTCTGTTGTTTTAGGAGGCTTTTGTGATGCGATGTTGACTTTAGGCTTGAGTGGGTGATCGTCCTTCTTGGTGTTTGCAAATTCCACAAATGGAGGTGGAGTTTCTTACTTACTAAGATGGAGTTGCCCCGGTTTGGCATCGTCTTTACTTGTAAATGGTGTGATGCAGATGTAATGTATGCATGATTTTATGCATGAACAATATTTATCATATGATGTATGTTCGTCTATTGTAGGTGTTGTGGGCTTTGTTCATTGAAGAGCCTTCTCTTGTGCTAGTACATGGTTGCTTTTAGGATTTTTCTTGTCAGGGATTCCATGGATGATTTCCTCAGAGCGATGACCACGGGTTCATTGAATCAGATTCGAGTTCAGAACTTGGATCTGGTCTAGATGAGTCATTGACCACGCATTGTGTTGGCGATGATTGCTTAGAAGCCATTTGCCTAAAGTGTTGGAGGTATATAATGCCACATACCGATCCGAGGAGGAGATGATGAATTTGATATTGGTTCTAACATCTGCATAGACCACCCTTACGTGTTTTCAATATATCGAACCTTGTTTTAATTTTTACCTAGACCACCCTTTCAGGTTTTCAGTCTAGCAGACTCATTTTTTATTTTATTTTTACTTTTTTCATTGTTTAGATGTTTTACTTACGATATTCTACCATTGGCATGCAAGCAATCAAAATAAACATATGCATAAATATTGAGCAAAAATGACAATTCATTGATGAACTTAATAGTGGTTTAAATGTTTTAAATGATTTGACTCCTGCCATTGATTAACCCTCTCAGGTTTTCTAACCAATGTAGTTCTCTCGATGTCCTAAGTTTTGCCTAAGTTACCCTTTTCAGGTTTTCAACTCAGCAGACTATTCTTTTTGTGTTTTGAAAAGAGACCTTAATTTTTGCTCAACTAACCGAGTGTCAATTGACAGGTTAATTACAAATTTATTTTTTTATTGGTACAACTGTTTATCAATTTATTTCTTTCACCTATGCGTGATAGCGATTGTGTAAGACTTGGTTGATTTGGTAGATCGGCTACCGTCCATGTCCACGACTTCAATTGTTGTCTATCTCGTTCAGCATTTCTGATCGATTGGTTGGTGTTCATGCTGCTTTACTAGCTTGAGGTGTACTCGATGATGAGTCTTGATCATCAGATTTTCCTTTCGAGTTCAATTGTTCAATGGTGTAATGATTACCCCACAAATGGTAGCGAGCCATGTGATGGAGTTGTTGTCGTGTTCAACGATCTGACTCCTTCTTTGTGATATTGCGCCGGTTGTTTATCCTCAACTTGCTTTGTTGACATTTTGGCCTTATTCTTGCTTTGATCATTTTGATCTTTGCACGCTTCGTTCTTTTAATTGATTGATTTAATAGTCAGTGGA
>CATIWQ010158367.1:0-15606 GCA_949673415.1 Euphorbia schlechtendalii
ATTTTTTTTACCTGATACACTTAGTCAGAAATAAGAGTAGAGGGTGCAAATGATGTAGTGGAACTAGAGAGAAAATAAAAGGAGAGGTGAGTAATGAGTTTGGAAAAAAGTGAATGTAGATAATCCGTGGTTGGGGGGAAATTTTATAGTGTAAGAACCGAAACAATATGTTTCAGTTCTTACACAACAATATAAAATGAGAAAAAAAAATTAAAAAAAAAATATGTCAAAGAACCGAAACTATTTGTTTCGGTTATTTGACATGCCTGCAACCGAGGCAGACTTTGTCTGCCTCGGTTGCAGCGCAGTGCAAGAACCGAAACAAAAAGTTTCGGTTCTTGCACTTTCATTAAAAAAAAATTTTAATAGAAATGACAGAAAAAGTTTCGGTTCTTGTACAATTAAGAACCAAAATATTTTTTGTCATTTCTTTCTTGGTCAAACCGACTATATTTTGGGATTTAAATCTTAACCCAACTATATTTTGTTACTTTTCATCTACAGGAGCATTATTCAGATTCAAAATCCTAATTTGTATAGGTGTCAAAAATAATTTTAGCTATGACAGTAATGGTATTTCCGTATCGGCGGCCTTATTAGAATACTAGGATACTAGCATATCATATACTTTTGAAAACTACATTGCATCGCTCAACCAGAAATTGGTATCAATATTCTTATTTTAGAATTTTAGGCAAAAGATTTACATTTTTACAAAAAAAATGGATTTCAATTTTTTTCCAAAACAAATTAACATTTAGTTTACAAGTTAGCACTAAAGCATAATAATTGAATATATTTTTCTTTTTTATTTAATATTTCTAATGTACTGTTTTATATGTATAATTAACACGTTTTTATCTCATTTATAGAATTCGTTCTTTTTTTTTTAAATTTACCTCATTTGGATTTACATTAAATGGAAAAAAAAATTCTCAACCCACCCCGGATGTAACTTGAACCTGGGACCTTTAGAATTCACAATTTCCGTCTTAACCACTAAGTTAAGACCTCAATCACATTTATAAAATTCGCTCTTATATAAGCTAATTCCATTGTAATAATTTTATACACAAACTTTCTAGAAAATTTCAATTTATTCATTGTTTATTATTAAATGCTTTTTGGTAACACCGGTATTTAAATTTATAAAAAATACAAATAATCGAACTTGTGTTGAGTTCCTTCAACATACCTTTAAAAATTAACATAGATTTTTTATTTCAATCCGAGCAGCTTGTATACTTGATTAGAAAAGACAAAAAGTAAAGTCAACTTTGTTGTTCATTTCAAGGATAGATGTCACAAGACAGTACAAACAAATTATGATTTTGATAATAACTTTCCAAAATTATTTAACTATTTGTATTACCATAATTTCACCACTTCAGTTTCGTGAATCCAAAAGATCTTAGGTGATCGATCCCTTGTGACAATACTATCACTCTCTTAATTTTCTTTCGCACAAGTGACTCCATTTATATTGATTTTAATTCATCCAATAACCGGCTTCCGAACTGAACCTTTTAATATAAATGTAAATTCATGTAATTGTTTTGTATATGTCTCATGTCAATTATCATATTAATGAGTTAGGTTGGTGTCAGTTCTACAAGTCTAATATTGTATCCCATGTTAAAGATGACAAGTAAAGAATATGAGAAGATATAACAATGATTTAAATTGTTTGTCATTTTTCAATTATGACCCACTCTATATTTTGATCCAAAACCATTTTAGACCAAACATTTTACTGATTATTGGTATATATTTGCTTGGCTTGAATAAAAACATTCTCTGAAGTTTATTTCCTATAAATTAAATGCTAGAGTTAAAAGTATATAACAAGTATATAAAAGGTGTAAGAAAATCGGATTTCCTCATTTCTCTATCTCATTGCATGTATCCCATTAAGTGTTCATTTTTTTAAAAAATTTTCTTCTTTGCTTTCATTTTCTCATTGCTCGAAAGTTCATGTACAAATTTTCCATTCTCTCTTTACTCGAACCTGCCATGTCCTTGTTTCCCTAATCTTTTTTTTTTTTTTCTTCTTTTAGTAAACATTAAATTCATCAGATTCTAGGTAAGATGCATGTAGTTGAAAGTTAGATATATGAATCACCATAAAATATAGCCAAAGCATTACAGATATGGAATGAAAAGAGCATGTAATAGTAAACTAAAGCCTCTCAAAAGGGCACCCTCTTGTTTTCCATTTAACTAAAACTAGAACAAGTTCATTCAATCTTTATATATAGCATATGAATTGCCCTTATAATATACAAATCATTGTATCATCGTAGTAGCACTAATGGCAGCAAAAGTTGGCATAGATGAGGATGTCCAAAGCTTGTCTACCTCAAAGAGGTTAGTTCATCTCGTTCATTTAAGCATCACATGTTTGTAATTATTTCTTCGACCTCCTTCCGAAGTCTTTTTTCGGGTAGGGTTGATGACGAAAAACAAAACTTTCGTTGTCAACAAACATAAACTAAAATGCACCAAAATGATTTAAGTAGTTGCTACATTTTTAGGTTGAGGGGAAAAGTTGCAATTATAACCGGAGGAGCAAGAGGGATCGGCGCAGCAACAGCCAACCTATACGCACAAAACGGGGCCCACGTAGTGATCGCCGATATCCTCGACAAAGAAGGACAAACCCTAGCCGATTCCATCGGCGCCAGATACATCCACTGCGACGTCTCAGACGAATCAGGCGTAGAATCGGCAGTAAACCTCGCCGTAACCTGGAAAGGCAAACTCGACATCATCTTCAACAACGCGGGAGTCCCGGGAGAAGATGGAAGCATCACGAATCTCGACATGAAAAAAGTCAACGAATTATTCGCAATCAACGTGAACGGAACAATGCATGGGATCAAGCACGCTGCCAGGGCGATGATTAGGGGAGGAGGAGGCGGGAGCATCATATGCATGTCGAGCTCGGCAGGAATAATCGGAGGGCTAGGATCGCATCCCTACAGCTCATCAAAAGAGGCCATAGTTGGGCTCATGAAGAGCAGCGCGTGCGAGCTGGGAGTGCATGGGATCCGGGTGAACTGCATATCACCACATGGAGTCCCCACAGAGATGCTTGTGGATGCGCACAGGAGGATACTGGGGAAAGAGGACATGAAGGCGGAAGACGTAAGCGAGATTATAAAAGAAAGAGGAAGCCTTTTGACAGGAAAGTGTGCGGTGGTTGATGACGTGGCGCAGGTGGCATTGTTTCTTGCGTGTGAAGAACAATCGGGCTTTATTAATGCTCATAATCTTGTTATTGATGGAGGTTATACCTCTGCTAATAGCAACATGAGCTTTATTTATCAATAGTTTAGAATTTCCGAAATTAACGATGATATTCCGTTCATGATTTATCGCATTACGTGACTGAATAAGTGCATTAAAAAGTTATCGAGTATACCAGGCACAAACGAGTGTCTGTAACTGTAACGTAAAAAAATGTATATTTCAGTAACACATGTGTATAGTACATACACAGTAGTTGGACTTTGAGAAATTCTTACAACATAATTAAATATACAAGAAAACGATCCCTTAGCAGAGGGAAGTATAGTTGTTCGACTCTCGAGGGGGTGCCCATTACTCACGCTACCTTAGCATTTCCCGATGCTATATCCTTCCGAAGCCAGAAATTGACTAGAAAAGAGTCTATGATTATCTGCATTTTAACTTTTCCAGGATCAGAACAGAGCCAAAAAAAAAAGGAAAAACAAGAAAAAAAACATTATGAAATACGAAAAACCTGATTCAAGTGGGCAGCAACACAAGGAAGAATCAACAAACCGGATTCGCCAAAAGCACCACCAAGCTGCTCCACAACTGCTGCCATTACCGGAAGTGTTTTCTACACAAACAATTTACCAAACAGCCCTTAACTATCACCAACTACAAAAGCGTTTTAAGCAGCGATCGGTGGTCAACCAAGGTTATCTTCTATCAATCAATTGCCACACTAAAATCGATAACTAGCTGTATGCAGAATTTTTTAGCATTTTTATACCTGGCTAGACACGAGGACAAATGCAACTGCATTTTCTTTCTTAGAAAAAACTGAGTGGTCGCCTGATAAAGATGCGAGCAGTCGTATAGCACCGGCATTTAAAACAAGCAGGATGACATGAAGGCATCTGAAATCCGTTCACATATTCTTTCTGTTAGGGTATGATTAACGACGTAAAGAAAAAAATTTTAAAGTGTGGCAAACATACACTCCCATCCCAATAGCCACAAGGAAAACTGCAGGCTTGACCAATAACAGCAGCAACCTTGATCTGCTCACTTGCATCCATGGAACCTGATCAAAATTCAAACTACATTTATATATTCGCAACTGGGTAAGAAAATAAACTGTTTGGAGTACCAATAGATGTTCCAATAACTAATAAGAAGTTTATAATGGTTTTCATTAACCAGTAGGAAAAAAGTTTTAAACAACACATGGTGTAGCAAGAACGTGCAGATATAAATAGCCGATTAGTTAGTTTTCATTAATTAGGTGAAAATTAAATCATCATTTTGCAAGAATACAATACCACAAATTTTTACTTAACACTTTTCTCTATAAAGTATTATGAGCGGGAAGGGCAATTCTATTAAGATCGATACCTCATGAATAGAACATTCATTTCTCATTCTGTTCTGTAAGTGTAAATATATTTCAGGGCATGGAAGATTTGGCATTCAGAAAATAAATTAAGAAAGAGAAGTTCCCCACTTAACAATGATAGAAACTGCAGACATATAGCTCCAAATGAACTAGATATTACAAGAAAAATAGATTTATAAGCAGAAAGAGGAAGATTGATTGCAATAGAGTCGCATGGTGATAATTAGGAAGTACACAAGTCCACAAAAAAAAAAAAGCAATTTGAGGTTTGAATCTTACTAAGCTGAGAAAGATTGTGCTTGTCTTGGAGAAAAGCTTACGATTATGATCAACAAAGTCCGCCACACCTGAAAGCAAATTCATCCACAACTGAATGCAGGATCTCTATTGGTGTTGTAGATAGTTTCTAATATTTTCCAACCGATTACCGACCACTTTAATATAGATGATGACAGCAGATTCCTAAAATGTGTCGTCATCTAAAAAGAGTTGGGAGTAAAAATTTGACGAGGCTATAATATGATGCAATTGGAAAAGCACAACACAAACTATAATATGCCACAGTCAATAAGGTGAAGTAAATGCAACAATTTATGAATATGAATGTCATATTGTGGGCCCTTAAACTTCTCTCCCACTCTGCCTGATATATGTTGCGTGCTTTTATTTTTCTTCCGAAACTGGTTATTTGCTTCTTAAGACATCACCTCCTCATTCTCGGTTCTTTGTTTTTCCATTTTGATTTACTGCAAATGAAATTATTGTACTGCGTTTGTTTCAAGCTTGAGCATGTATGCTCCAGCTTGAGGGGGAGTGTTACAAATTATGAGAGATTTTGGGAGAGATATTATTGGAATTATAAATTAATTGTTTTCCTATTTTATATTCATCTTTGGGTATAAAATTAAATAGTTGTAACATCTCAACGCAATAGAATACAGATTATTCAAAATGTAGTCCCTAGTCTTTTACAACAACTAATATTCACAACGAGAAACTGACCTTTGGAGGATTCTCGAAGCACCTGCAGATTAAAAGCCACAATATATTAAAAAAAATAAAACAGTATCATTCGGGCAAAACGAAACATAAAATGATTTCAAGTATGAGATAGAGAGTTGGTAAGCAGCCACTAATAAGGAAGAGCATAATTACATTCAAATTTTAGCAGGCCCCAAAAATACCAGAATGTTACCTTTCCAAGGATGAGGGGAATTAAGAGTGTGAGGACAAGACTTCGCAACAGTTGCTTAGTTGGAACAGACACACCAGCACCTGCCCCTATGAATCTGGAGATAGAAAATGGAACCTGCAAAATGGCACTTTAGTGTCACAGTACTAGAGCAACAAAATTTGCCACGAAGAATTACAATCATAGATGCTGGTTTGAATGCAAACCTCTCGCAGGAGAATGCATTATGAGATGTTTGCATTGCAATTTGATGCAAGCGCAAAAAATACACCAAGTATGCTTTTTTCCAGAAACTTACGAGCAAGATTCCTAAGAGATTGGAGACAACTGTCATTGCTAGAGCAAGCGCAGTATTTCCTCCAGCAAGCTGCATATATGAGCAATTGCAGCTAAAATTATGATAAACATTCCATTTGCTGGAAGACAATATGGAAAATATTACAACAAAGGGGAAAGTATGTATAAAATGATTAAATATGAAGTTGCACTTTTCGATCACTATTCTCATCAGTTAAAAAAGTAATTACTAGGAATTTCATAATTACTGAACCTGAGTTAGTGCCACACCACTGGATAAAGTAGTCGGCATGCAGCAAAACAAAGCCAATCCTGTAATAATATTAGACAGTGATGAGCTACAAAGCCAAAATGTAACTAACTGCTGTTCCAAATGAATACCCCAACACTTTGAAAAACCCAACACCTTAAAAAACAACGGAATAATACATTCCAACAGCCTTAGTAATGGAATTTGTAACTAACAATGAAAAAGATGGAATTAATAAATTTCAATCCATACTTGCACTGCGGAAATAGAAGTGTAAATTCACCACTGGTTAAGGATAAGATTCTTGTTATTCATACGTGCGATGGAGTTAGTCGTAGTTGGCCATTTTATCCAGTTGTAAGAACCTTAAATGTTACGATAATGATATTTTTTAACTTTAGAGTATCAATTCAAGTTCAACAAGACATTTTAGAAGCTTGTTTAACTGCTAAAAACAGATACACATATATCATATGAATTTATGACTAATTTGAAGCTACCAAGTCATCATATGAATTTATGACTATTTCAGAATTTATATGCTTAAATTCTAAATATAAATATAATTACGCCAGTCATTAATTAGAGAAGCTATACAAATTTCATGAAACAAAAGTATGAAAATCATACTAAGGATCAAAAAATATTAATCAAATGCGTTTTTATCCAAAGATTTCCAACTGCCAAACCCGTTACAAATTCCTGAGGCTGAAGCTGAATTTGAATTATCATCTTTGAAAAGTAAGGAGTAAACATTAGGATTGAGCACTGCATATCAACAAAATTTATGATCAATAGCAGTCCAAACAAACTAAAATCACAATAATTACAAAAGTGACAGAAAATAATCGTAGAACATCTGAAATGAGGATTCGAAGGTGAAGCAATTCCTTAAATCAAAATGAAATTAGATTAATTAATCAAGATGAACTTAAGGCACACGAATATGCTCTTACATCTTATGTCTCTAATTATTAGTAGCTCATTTCTAATTTTATAAAAACATCACCACTTTCATTAATAAATGATTTTCCTTAGTTTTTGACGACATAAAAAGAAAAATTACAAAAGAAACTAAAGCATTCCTGTAAAAGGAAGTGAAGCTGCTGCTTCTGCTGATGATCATAATACTAATGATTGGGTTTTACAAGAAACCACTTCTACAAAAATGAAAGAATAACAACGGAAAAAAGTTCCTATTCACTACAAGTATCTAAATTAGTTCTACTTCTACACCAAAAGCAAGATCAAGTAGAAACTCAAATAACTAATCCAATTGCAATCTTCCTAGTGATAAAGGAAATCTCTCCATCAGAGATGTTCATCTTCTAAAACTCATAAAGTAAAAGAATTGTAAAAAAAAATAAGTACCGAAACAAAATAAAGAGAAATGAAAAACTAACAAGCAAGTTAGAGAAGGGACGAATAATGCATAAAGATTGAACCTACGAAACGTATATGGCACAAAAGAAATTCAAGGTCATACAAGCCCAAAAACTCCCACAAGCCAAGCTTTAGCAGCAGCGCCAATTTCGCCATTTCTTAATGTCAAACCTGAATAATGTACAGGAAATACCGGATACTAAAATGAAAAAGTTCTAATAGAAAAACAACTCAAAACTCAATACAACAAAACCACTCTATATTTTCTAACCTGAGATGAAAAATATCCCAAATGTGCTAAATTTTGACAGATAATACTTGTCAGCAAGACAACCAAAAGTAGGATTCGCAAGTCCTACTGCAACTCCACCAATAAGCGCTGCAGAACAGAACCATAGATCAAAACTTAAGAGAAGAAAATCAAATCAGCAAAATTCAACAGACCCATTACCTACTGGAAGGAAATTAGTGTCCACAAAATTCAAAATCGGTCTTCCCCATGCCAAACTCGAATCTTTAGCAGCACCATTTCCCCTGCCATTTGCCTATAATTCAATAAAGGCATAAATTAAAACCAAAAGCCCAAGAACACTGTTGCAATAAATTGGGGTTAAGTAAGAAGAACGAAGGGGGAACCTGATTAGGGTTATTGCAAGCTCTGATTTTGAAAGGGTTGAAGGAGATGGGGCGGGCACAGTAAGGGCTGTAGATAGGCCGAAAAGTTGGGCGACATGTGAAAAATAAGGTCTGCGTAATTCCCGCCATTGACAGCTAATTGGGAATACCTCAACAGAGAAGATGCGAACCAGTTTCAGGTTGGACTACATAGAACGGAATATGGAACAGTCGGGATGGCAATGGATCCGGACACGGTCCGGATACATGGATCCGGATCCGTTTTTTAAGGTTCGGATCTCGATTTTATGGACCCGTCGGATTCGGGCCCGGGTCCAGAAAACGGGTCCGGGTAATGAAATTTGGATCCGGACCCGACTCCGTATTTAAATATTAATTGTATTTTTTTATTTATTATTTACTCGAAAATATTGGATAATTAATATTATTTGATATCCACGTAAATCCAATTGCATGAACATAATTAAATGAGCATATAAACTATTTAAAATAAGGTGAAATTTACAAGTATGGAAGCTGAAACTAAGAATTTGATATTAATTATATGGACCCGTTTTGTACCCGGATCCATGGAATCCGTTGGATCCGAATCCGGATCCGTAAATTATGAACCCGTCGAATTCGGATCGGATCCGGGTCCAATTTATGAAAACGGATCTGGACCGGGTCCAAGCCGGACCAGGCCCGGATCCGGCCGTTGCCATCATGAACCTCGAATCTAATCTATTGACTTGTTAACAGTTATTACATGGATTTTCATGCATTATAGATTGGAAAAGCATTAACCGGTTAATTTCAGTCATTTTAATGACCCTCGTCATTAAAGAATATTTTTTCTTATAAATCAATTTTAATCCAATTCATCCAATTTGTTATCAATCATTTTATTGACCCTCCTCATTAGAGAATATTTTTTCTTGTAAATCAATTTTAATCATCTAAACTTGATACTTTTATACATACTATTAATTAGCATAGCTAATAAATATAAGGCTAAATGCATATTAACTTGATACTTTTTATCACAAGTCGCCCTCCACTTTGAGTAGTATTTATCAGCTTCCTAAACTTGGTAAAAATGTACTTATAAGCCTTATCAGTGCCATGTGTCACCTTATGATTAGAGAAAATTAAAAAAGTTAAATCTTTAAGAAATCAAATCAATTGAAAGATGACACGTGACAATTAGAGAGTAGGGGGAGGAAGGCTTGTAAGTCCATAATTGCTAAGTTTAAGGGTTAGTTGAGACTTTTTAAAGTTGATGGCGGCATTTGATAACAGTGTCAAGTTTAGGGGATTGATAAATCGAGAAGAAGGAAGAAAGAACTATGTTTTCATTGAATTGATACCTTCATAATGTAAAGGTTTACAATGTAAAGTTCTTAGCTTATATAGCTAATAATTACGGCATAAAGTAAAAAGACTAAATTACCCTTTTACCTAATGACTACTTCTACGCAAGGCCGGCCCTGGGAGGTGGGCAACGAGTGCCACCTCCTAGGGCCCATGTAGGAAGGAGCCCTAAAAATAATGTTTTTTTTATAATTTTAGTAGTTAATGTTAAAAAGATAAAAGTAAACAATAGTTATTAGTAGATGAAATTGTAAGTAATTTGTTATGGAAGTGAGAGGTCATGAGATCAAATCTTGATATCAACAAAAAAATAGTTAACTTTTATTATAATTTTTTACCAATGGTCCATTTTATTAATCTCTATATTATTTTGTTTAGATCCCTCAATTTGTCAGGACCGGGCATGCTTGTACGGTTATAACTAACTAAGTAACTACATACATTCACTTTCATAAGAAAAGCTACATACATTTGCATATGATAATAAACTATATGTTTAGCATATAATTCTGCAGCGGCTAAGTATGAATTTAGCCTAAATATAACATAAGTTTAACTACGACTATTGCATAAGTATAATTATAACATAAACAAAATTTAATTATACCAGATTTAAAATTGATACAACAATTCTTTTTATACCAGCCATTTGAGCTAAATTGTACACTAGCGTTATTATGCATTATAAGTTTGACTATATTAGGTTTCATCTGAAGTATACTATTAACAGATTTGCCCCTAAAAACCTCAATTTGTTACCGGTGTTAAGTGCGTGTAATAGTGAAATGCTTGTGCACAGGTTTTGGTGTCAATGAAAAATGTCTATATACAGGTGTAGGCGTTAATTTGTTCACCGGTACAGGTAGGGATGGCAACGGATCCTGGATTCTGGATCTGGATTCATTTTTTAGGGTCTGGATTTTAATTTTATAGATCCGTCAGATCCGGGTCTGGGAAAACGGATACGGAACCGGGTCCGGATTTTACAATGAAACCCTGATCCGGATCTTGATCCGTAATTAAAGATTAGTTGTACTTTTTTATTTATTATTTACCCCAAAAATATTAGATAATTAATATTATTTGAGATCCACGTAAATCCAATTGCATAAACATAATTAAATGAGCATGTAAACTATTTAAAATAAGGTGAAATGTACAAATATGGAAGCTGAAACTAAGAATTTGATGTTAGTTACATGAACCCATTTTGGACCCGTTTATGGACCCGGATTCGTTGGATCTGAATTCTAAAATTATGATTCCGACGGATCCGGGTCAAATCCGGATCCAATATATTCAAACGGTTCCGGACCGGGTCCAAGCTGGACCCGGCCCGGATCCGGCCCGTTACCATCCTAGGTACAGGCATTCAGACAAAAGGCCATGTTTTTGTTAAATAAATGATACAACATTTAATATGTTTTCGAAATAAATGATATAATATAATATTTAATATTTTTATTATGTAAATAAAAAATATTAAAATATAAAGACCTAACTTTTATTTTATGAAAATTGATTACAAGACGTTCATTACATGTTCGCTAATATATTCTAATATTATACTCCCTCCGGTTCTTAATATTTATCATTTTAGATTTTTTACTTTGGTTCCTAATACTTGTCATTTTAAAATATCAATGCACTTTTTAACAAGATTTTCCTAATTTTCCCTTGCATTAATTAGGAAAAAGATTAAGTGTAAATTAATTTATAAGTTGGTAATTAAGAAGAGAGAGAATTTTATTATAAAGTATAAGGGATTAATTAGTCATTTTAATAGTGCATTAAATGTCTTATTGGTTTTGATTGGTTTTGATGAAAAATTTAAAATGACAAATATTAGGAACCAGATGGAGTATCTACTAGTATAATAGTTTTCCCAACCACTTGGAGAGTAAAAAAATCGAAAACCGAATCAAACCGCTAAACTTAACCGAATTGAATATATTTAGTTAGATTTCCGGTTTGTATATATTTATCATTGATTTTCAGTTCGATTCAGCAAAAAAATAAATATAATTTATATTAATTTATTAACTCTTATCATGTTTAATTTGTCTTTAATACTTAAAAATTAATTTTTTTTTTCAAATTAACAATAAATTGTATATTTTGAAAAATATTTATATTAATTTTTTAACCATTTTATATTTAATATTCCAAAAAAGAAATTATAGAATAATATATAGGATTTAAATCGAACCAAAACCTAACAGAATTATTTCGGTTTGGTTCAAACTGAAATAAACTGGTTAGGTTTTTGGTTCATATATTTCCTTTAATTGTTTTCGATTCGGGTTTTGAACCGAACCTAACTTTGCTCTCCCTTACAAACTATAAACACTAGTATCACAAATATCAAACCACGTAGTTGGTATAGGTGGTAGTGAGTTGGATGTTCCAAAATGCTACATATACTTCATGAGATTGGCGGTAGTCAACTGAAGTTTTATACAACAACAATATTGTAAAGTAGATGCATGCAATTTTCGGTATCATAGCGTGAGCAATTAAAATTATGTTTGCATTAAAAAAGTTTTTATTGGAAACAAATCTTCCAAAACCCCATCGAGTGCCTTTTATCGCATCAACCACCACTCAAAGCAATACGTTCAATACCTCAATCGATATGCACACATAAACAAATTGATACAATGTACGTTTAGCCGATATTTCATTTGCTATCACGCGTCATACAATAAGATAATGATCTTCAGTATCATAAAAAAAGACGACACAGCTCGAAAACCACAATTGTCATCATCATTAACATCTACAACACCTTTGATGATCGCTCGAATACATGGGGTCTTTTTTTATTCCACATAAAATAATCATACTCTATTGTAGATGGACTCGAACTCCAATATAATTTCCAATTTAGTTTTTGTTATATCATATATATATAACAGAAATTGCAATTACTGTTACATACACTTAATTTAGTAAAATAATAATAGGAATAAGTGTGTACCAAATGTTGATGCATTATTGACCGCTGAAAATGATTTGCGTAGAATAATATATTTTGAGATGACATGTTCAAACAACCACGTCCAAAAGCTCTTCGAGCATACCCAAATTCACTAAGTTCAAGCTTAGTTGACTTGCTTGCTCTTGGCTTACCCCTTACATTCTAATTCACCTCTGGATGAAGTTTATCACACACCATGCGACTAATTCTCCATATCTAATCTACCGTAAAATGTGTAAGGGAATGTATGGCTCAATCACATGTAGATAACATATCAAACTCATATATATGGTCTTATGTACAAGTCCTAATACATAGTTTACCCCCCCCCCCCCCCAACTTGGCATAAAAAGTCATGTGCCACCCCCAACCTTTTAAGTTTGACACTTTACACCTCAAAGTTGACAAAAAGGAGTTTAACCCCCTAAAATGGACATCACCACTCTCATGCAAGAAGGTAAAATGCACTCGCAATGATGTGTAAGTTTGAAATGGTCAAATTAATCAAATTGTGACAATTAGCATGTAACATAAAATATATTAAATTAAAATACAAAAACAAAAGTCCAATGTTTATCATCTTCCTAAAACTTTCCTTCATTCTCTGTAATTTTCCCTTCAATAATCTTTTCCACATACACAAAATCCATAACCAATACATTAACTTTCTTTTCTTCATTGATGTTCAATATCCATCCCAAATTCTTTTTCTATTTTTTGACATTCAAAGCTAAACTACAAAATCCCATTTATTCATTATCATCAAAATTATTAGAGAATTAAAGCAAAAATCCTAATCTACCTTACGACTACTTGATCTATCAAGGCCTCAGCGATGTTCTAGAGGTATCGAAAAAGAATGGGGGAGACAGAACTTCGAATATTCAAAGCAAATTTGATGATTGAAAGTGGACACGTCCTGCAATTTTCTTAGACATTTTGATGGTGTAAAGTGGACGGAGACGAGTGAAAGTGGAGCGGTGAAAAGCAAGATGAGATATCACAGTAGAGAGTGGGGAAAGAATGGTATATGGAAGGGAAAGAGGGTGATTGGTGTTGTTGAAGAAAGAGGAGTTTCAAGCACTGTAAATGGAGATGTAGAAGAAGAGAGAAAATAGGGGATAGAAAACAACTTGCCTATTTGATTGGGGAGATAAGAATGAGGGTGTTTGGCAATTGTGAGTTAAAAATTGAAAAGAAAAAACATTTTATAAAAATTAATTAATGACAGTATTTTTTCATTAAAAAATGGCCAAATGCATCATTACCTCCCCCTGAACTTGGCCCAAAACGTCGGATGCCACCCTAAATTTACAAAAGGGCCAGTTAGCTCCCTCAACTTGGCTAAAGTGAACCAAATAACCCCCCCCCCCTCAATCACTGTTGCCCAGTCATAACCTAGAGTTTGAGAGGCATACACGCTGACGTGTAAAAAAGCGCAGAAAAATGAAGGCCACGTGTAAAAATGGTTATTTTGCAAAATAAAAAAAAATTATGCAGTCCCTCAAAAAGTCCAACTTTTCATTTTCCTCCCTCAACGCAAATCTCTTCCTTCCTTCCCTCCTTTTGTCTGAACTAAAATATCTTAGAAAAAATTTCATAAACTTGAAGCTTAATCTTAGTGTTGGATTCTTAAACAAAGAAGACGAAGTGCGACGGTGATTAGGTAGTGCGATGGAGATTACGAAGTGTAGGAGTCGGTTTGTAACTTGAAAAGGGAAAATTTGGAGGCAAATTCGAACCAGGTAAGAAATTTGAACTTTAAATGGGGTGGGGAAATGTATTCAGTGGGAAATTGATGAAAACCCTAAATTTTGTGTGAAATTTGAACTTCAATGTCAGTTAGTACCCTAATTGATTTCAAATTTGTTTAAATGTTAATGTCTCTGATAATGACCTTTAGAGTATGACTCAAGTTGTACGTTTTAAAAGTAATGCCAATTGTAAATGAAAATCAGATATTGAAATGAGTTGCATGTAATTGTTGATTTTGTTCAATTTTCTGTACTTCGAGAAAATCCCACTATTGAGATGAGCTCCACTGTTGAAATGCCAAATGCTGTCTATGATTATTACTTTATATGACACACAATCTCAGTTATTTATAAATTAGTAATATAATAATGGCTACACTGTGAAAGGTGTTTTTTGGTATTGAAAATGTAACACCCAAAAATTTCTAAATTTTTGTCATCAATATATTGTTACAATATTAAAGAAATGATAAAAAAAAAGTTAAGTTCGTTAATAGTCAAACGAAGCGAAGTTTGACCGCCAGTCAAACTTTGACCTGTGACTATGTATCTTGAGACTGAAAATTTCTATAATTATAATTCATGCAAGAAAGGATATATAAGCTATCATGAGAACTTATAGTTATATGTGCATGTTATTCTTTTACGGAATTAAATTACGAACTTATAAGACGGTTTAACCGAGAATATGTGGTAAGTATACAATATAATTGAACTAAGGGCAAAATGGTAATTTCACATTTTTTATAAATAAATAAACACATCCTCATTTCTCCTAATCTACGTAATCTCATCTTATCTTCTTCATTTTCCTTTATTCTCTTCTTCCTTTCTTCACACCTTTTCTTTCAAAATTTCATAATTCTCAAAAACTCCATTTTCTTCGTTTCGACTTCGAATTCTTGTTAGAAATCGATTCTTAAGCGATATATCATCATCAATTTCAGTGAAACAAGGTTAGATTAGGAAGAAATCAGGTGTTAAGTTTTGGATGAATAGTAACCCGAACTTGAGGTAAGTGATTTTTGAGACAATTAAAGTTAAATTAGTAGAATTCATGGTAGAATAAGCATATTTAAGGTATTATAAGGCTTATTCAAGTAGTATTTTGATTGTGAAAATTATGATTAT
>CATIWQ010158387.1:0-18340 GCA_949673415.1 Euphorbia schlechtendalii
GACACTTAAATCTCTTATCTTTTCATATATATATATATATATTAGTATATTTTTATTATTTTATTTTGTTTTGTGTGTTTTTAAGTTAGTGTTGTTTTAAAATAAAAGAAAAGGACAAAATTTTTGGATTTTAACATTTCACGCTCGTGACTTGTTTTTGCGCTCGTGAATAGAGTTGTCAAGACATTCTATTTCTGTCTAAGTAAAAGTCACGATCTCGACAATCCTTCACGATCGTGACTTGTGTGATTTTACAGCAGTTATTACCGTGACGGCTCTATTTTCTAACAGTTATATTTACCTATATCCATTGAAAAGGCAAATTTACCCTATTTCTTATATATAACTATTTTCCTAGTTGATTTTCACAAATCAATCACTCTTTTCACATTTACAATCTCTTGCAAAGCAAATTTTCTCTATTTTTACCATAATCAAAACACAAATCTATCTTTCAAATTCTTGAATTAAGTTTTAGTGGCTCTAAAGAAATCAGCAGCAACCAAGGGGAAGAACAAATTGGTCAACCAACAAACCAAGTATGGATGCCCTTTTTCGATCTATGGTGAAGAGGAAGTTGAGAGATACATGAGGATGAAGAACTTTGATTTCCAAGGTACAGTGTCCTACTTTTGCAATTTGACGTTGGAATACATGTAGAAGTAGAGGAATACTTCTCACTATTTGGATTGGAAAAATTTGTGAATATGTGATTCCCGTTTAACGAGCAATGGGTCCTCGAATTTTTGGTTACTGTTATGGAGGATGGGAATTTTCTCAAAAGGAAATTGAAGAATGAAGGGAATGAGTATAAGTTCAATTTGATGGATTTAATTAAGTGTTTGGTTTTGGAGAAACCTATGAAGAGATCGAAAAGGAGGACTATTATGATTTAATGAGTGTATGGACTGAGTTAACGGGATTGGATCGATACGATGTCAAAAACTCGTCCAACAAGAACATTTGGAGCAATAGTCTTCTTTACCTTCACAAGTTTATCTCTCAAAGTCTTTTCTTCCAAAACGAGACTACCAAAGTGTCAATGAAAGATTTGGTTGTATTAGAATGCGCCGTTTCAAAATTAAGACCAAAGTTTCCGATGTACATGATAGAATCCATCACTACTCTTACTAAACATAAAAAGGCTAGAGTTGGAGGTGCAAATACAATTTGCGGAATTATTTTGGGAGCGAAAAACCAACTGCCATACCAATATAGCCTTAGAGAGAAATTTAACTTTATGGGAGGAATTTACATGAAGAGAGCAGGACTAGTTAAAGAAGAAGAAGGGAAATTTACATTTCTATCATATGGAGTAAGGGTTAGGAAGTTAAGACCGGCACGACAAAAGCATTGAAGAAGTTCAAATCAGAAGTAGTGAAACGAGACAAACCTGTGGGAGTACACATGCTAATGAAGATACTTGGAGAGGGAAATTCGTAAAAGATGTCGATCAAGCATGCTTTGATATAACTTCCATATAACAAGATGTTCGTCAACTCAAAAAATCCAACATTTCTTTAAATTGCAAGTTGAGTTCGTACTTCAAGAAATAGAAATTGGATATCTCACTAAGTCCTCCAGATTCAAGTTCGGAAAAATGAAAATAATCGGGTTCAAATTTCTTTTCTTTTAGTGTTTGTTTGTTTGTGTGTTTAGTTTCATTTTTTTTGTTTTTAATAAAGTTACTCACATTGAGGACATTGTGTTCTTTAGTGTTGGGGGGCATTTGTAAAAATATCCCAAAAATCCAAAAAAATCAAATAAAATTAAAAAAGTTGAAGAATATGAAAATTTTTCTTGATTTTGTGTTGTTTATACCTTATCCATGCCTATACTATGCTAACATATGTTCCAAGGTTATTATGAGTGTTAGGTATTACAAGTTTGATGTTAGTGCATATTTCGAACAAATTGTTTCGAGTATGAGCACACGTTGAGAGTGTGAGTGCTTTTGGCACAACATTTAGCATTGGGAAAGGATGAGTGGTGAGTAAAATTCAATAGCAACATTCCAAGTAAGTTTCAATATATATTTCAATGCAACATGAATTAGTATAAGTTTTATAGTTTTAGTTTAATGCTACCGATAAGTTAGTATTGGAGTAATATTTAATAGTGTTCTTACTATGAGTTTTATATGCTATTCTCGAATACACCCTACAAGTATTAAGTGTGTCTAAAGTGAAGGGAAACTATAGCCATAATACTTTGAAAGTGATCAATAAAGGATGAGGGTATTAAAAGAGAAAAATCAAAAGAAAGAGAGGATAACCAATGAGTTATGCAAAAAGTGAGGAATGGTACGGAGTAGAAACTGCAACCATTCAATGAGTGAAAAAAAAGAAAAAGTAGCATAGCATGAAATATGGGTGCAAAGTACAAATCCGTACTTCAAAAACATATGCTGAAAAGAAAAAAATGAGAGAAAGTGGTATGGACCATAAAATGCAACCACTAAAAAAAGGGGAGAGTGGTATGGAGCATAAAATGCAACCACTAAGAGTGTTTAGCATCCTAGGTTACCTAAAAATGCCTTGAGATCAAATTTTTCAAAAGTGTGCTCTCTTTGTCCTTTATACTTTATACTATACTTGAGAGAAGGAAATATTCGAGCAAGCATATAACGCTTATATGAAAACGCAAATTGGTTGACCCTCCATTAAGAGCAAAGGTATGCAACTGAACTATATATATTGCACATTACTAATTTGTGAGAAATTTCGTATACTTTACATGAAATTTGTGTAATGTGAGAATGTGGTACTCACTACAATAGTCTTTCGCCAAATGAGTTACGAACTTGAATTACTATTTTATACACTTCTGTTGTGTTTACCTTGAGGAAAAGGAAAAAGTTCAGTTTGGGGGTGTGATAAGTGTATAATTACACTTATTATCTTGATATTTTCAATCATAAAATGATATGGTTTAAAGTCATTTTATACTTCATATAAAAGATTTCACGTGGTATGTAGTTGCTTTTATGCAAGTGCAGAAACTAGGTGAATCTTGGGAGTGAAATGATCAAAGATGGAATTATATGCAAAAAGAGTGAAAAAGGTGCATAAAGATGCATGGAACGCAAGGAATTGGCTTAGGATTGAAGTTGTCAAAGATTAGCAAAGTTGCAAAGAAGAATCATGAAGAAATACACATGTCACGATCTTGATACCTATTCATGGTCGTGACTTGTCATCCTTCACAAACAGAAAGTTACCAACTTATATTCACGATCACGACATGCATGTCACGCTTGCAACTTGTGACGGTTTTGTATAACTCTTCTCAACTTCCAACAGCCGGATAAGATCGATCAACCCCCATCAACTATCAAACGAAAAGACACCTTTTGGGGATAATGAAGCCATGAAAAGGTGCTTATCCATTGATGATAAGAATGAATTCTCGCATCCAATCACATTGAAGATGCAACCCTTCACCAATGGACACGACTCTTCATTTGGATAAATACAACCCTTTGCACTTTATAAATAGGGTTAAATCCAACCATTTTCGTGCAATGGTAGTGTGTGTAGATGGTGTAACGTGTATGATATAGATAGAGAGTGAAAGTTATAGATTTCACTAAGTTCAAAGTGTTAGAGAGAAAAATGTTTTAGTGATTCGATTCTTGTTTCGATCACTAGATTTCTCCACATATTCGAGCAGTTGTCGTATGAGTGTAATTGCAAAGCACTTATCAATAAAAGTTTCTATTCTTCAACATTCATTTGTTTGATATTCACAAAGAATAGCATCCTAGCGGAGGTTCTGTACGAGTCGAGACCGAATTCAAGGTAGATGCAGGAATTGCGGGAATTGATGACTCCCATTAAAGAGTGGATATGGTTTGATCAACTTTAGCTTTCACTTGCATACCTTACAAAATTTTCTTTCTTTTCTACTTATACTTTCTAATTCGAAGTTAATGATATGTCTATGTGTCATAACGAGCATTTCATCTTGCTTCATTTATATTAATAAAGTTATATGGTTTCTAGTTGACTTTAAGAATAGTTTTGGGGTTAACAAGATTGTTTATAGTCACTAGAGCTGTGATTATAACTCTGTTTAGTGAGCCAACATTTTTGGAGTGGTAACTTGCTAAATATTGCTATGTGAGAGCAACCCATACTAAGCATAGAATTATTGTTATCCAGGTTCTTATAAGTGTCATAATTCGTTTACCCTAGATTTAGAAAAGTCATTTAATGTGTTGCTCTGCGTTGAATCATAGGATATTTGGGCGTCTAGAACCGAGTTTGTTGAAGTTATCTAGTGCATGAAACATTCTTGATTATTTTGCATATTTTACTCACTATAATTGTTCTTAGGGAAAATCTATATATTTTGCATCTTCTCTAATCTATTCATGCATTTGTTTATTCATCAGTTTACCATTCAAAACCTTCAACTAATTTTATTTTCTTTCATCCCTGTAACTCTAATTAAACCTTAGAACTGAATTCCTTCCCATGGGATTGATATCTTTCAAAACTTTATCACAACTGTTTACTTGCAGTTTTCATCATTTTTCTATTTGATAAGTGGTACTGACAACACCTATTCATATTTAGAACTTTTATATTATCAGTAGAAAAGTGGCGAACACTAAGTCATGTTGTATCATCACAAACTTGATACCACATCTGTATCACACACTTAGTTTAAATATATACGAGGTAGTGCCACCTAGGATCACACAAATGCTTAAGATCACAATCATCATGATAAACCCTAATATAGTAGTGCCGTTTGGCACTCGTACCATTGCCCACATGGAGCGACAAAGACAAATCATCCATCAAAAGTCACACATAGTGGTCAATTTTATACACAGTATATATGTACACATTATTTTCACAAGGGTGCAACACAATGTTTAACCGAATATGCACAAACTGTTAGACATGATGTGTGCCTTAGAGGCAAGGCGATATGTCTTTATTAGTCACTAATGTACAAATAGTTTCATATTATTGTTTATCAATGATAAGACATCTTTGTTATATATCAATGATGGTTTCTAATTATGTATCTCATTGGAATTAGTTATGCTATTATGTATGTATATATATTCATTGGTGTAATAAGACAAATTCTATAACTATTTCATAGTGTGAAAGTGTAAGGACATAGTGGGAGCTATGTGGAGTGAGAACTGCATACACGTGTTACTATAAAAAGTTTAAATATCCATAGTCATAGTTTCATTTAGACTGGATATCAATGAAGCGGATCGACTAGCATGTGTAGGATTACTCCTTGGATTGAATCCAAGTAGCCGATCTCACGAGCTGAAGGTGGTACCTTGAGTTAACACACAAATGTATTTGGGTAATACATTGGAGATAATAAACACTTGGAAATAACTATATCCATGTATTGATATCGGGTCTTATTACAGTAGCAATATGATGATCCTCAGACTTGATATACTAGTTACCTTTTGCAGGAGTTGCTATGATTTGGGTCATACATATTCATACACTGGTGTTTAGGATGATACGGGTTATTAAGGTATAGTGATGATCATTCATTGGTAAGCTAAGTAGTCAATATGGGATCTATCGCTCCTGATATAGTGATATAATGGGAATTGTACCTTAAGGCCTGTTATTGAAGTGACACACTCATATACCTCTTATCAGAGTATGAGATTGATAGAACAAGTTTCCAGTCAATCTCGGTACATAAAGGCGAGTGGTGTTCTTCGTGAACAATTCTAATTCCAGGAGAGCTACAGCTATTACATGAGCTAACACTTAATCCGAGCTCAAAAAAACTAGATGGTACTTAACGTGATGGAAGGAGTGTATTGTACTAGTTACTATTGTAGAACAGGATCAATTCATAGGTACGTGATGTTCCAAGTATCGGGGGATCATACGCCTTTGCTAGAAAGCCCAATTGATCGCCTAGAGATTTTTGGGTTCCATATAGGTCAGGAACACTAAGCTTAAAGGTTCCCAGATGGGAAGTCAATTTTAGGTTACCCTCTAATGGCTCTATACTTCGATATTCTATGAGGTCACACACATTGGGCCTTCACCGGAATGAATAAAGAACTTATAGACGTGGTCTATATTGATAATAAAAGGGAGAGTTAAACTCATTTTGGATAGACTATTAATTTGTCTGACCAAATAATAATTAAAGGAAGAATAAAGGAAATATATAGTGTGCGAAGAAAGGGAATTTTTCCCATTGCAAGTGGGTCTCCCGAACATGAGATGTTCACCGAAAGGGGCTTGCGTGGCAGCCTTGTGAGCATTGGAAAAGTGCTCACGGGTTACATGTATGCACTAGCACAAGCTATCGTGTGTTGGTGAGTAGCAAGCTTGCAAGCGCTAGGTAAGCTTGCATTGGCCTGCAGCGTAGCCCACCAGCACAATCCATAAGGGGGCTTATGAGAGGACCCACAAGGCTCGGCTTGCGGGATAAGAAAGCCCATACAGGTGTGAGTGGACGACACAGAGCGATGGGCCAAGAGTGTGCGGAGAATGAGAGGCGCGGTCCACCGTGGTGTTTAAGTGAAAATAAAAGTGTACCGGGTTGGGGACCCAGAAAGGTTTGAAAGAGATAGCGAAAACATTTTTTATCGGTCAAACCCTAATCCGCTGTCTCTTAGTGTAGAGTCGCCACATGGATTAGCTCTTTCTAGGAATTAGAGTCCTATGAGGCTTAACATCCGAGGGACGGCCCACTAAGACATAGAAATTCGAGTTTGGGATAAGTTGCTAATTTCTTATTGGATCACATTATATTACATCTACATAAAATTGTATTTCTTAATTGTGTATATTCGCACTTATGTTGTTTTTAGGTTTGTAATTTATGATTCAACATGTATGCGGAAAACAGTAAATCCATACATAAAGCAGTAAATAAATGCGAAAAAGTAAAGGTTAAAAATTACATAACCTCGGGGGATGCAACCGCCCACCTAATCTATTAATTACATTTCCTTAAAATATTTACAATATCCTAAGGAAAATAAAACCTAGGCATACATCTAACCTGCATCCACAAAGGTTAGCATAAGGTGTATAGTACAACATGAATATTTACACGTATGCTCGATTTGATTTTGGCAAGGCTCGTGTGGCCTAATTAAAAACATCGATGATTGGAAATTCTTATTTAGATATAAAATGATTCATTTTATTTACAAATATGTTGGTTGTTTTTATCAGTGAAAGTGATCGCATGGCAAAATGTGAGGCCTGTTATCCGGGAATAATTTTAATTCCCTTCATTGGGGTATTCTAACATGTATTTTCATAAATTAAAAGAAATAGACAATAAGGAGAAGAAATATTACATTGATATTTACATAATAGAATAAATCAAAACTATTTCTAGGTCATCATTTAGAATAAATTGAAACATCAAAAGAAACACGAGATGGAGCAACTCTAGGAACTAAGAGACGATAAATTCGGATTTGATAGATAAAAAATGATTTCAAACCTTTCCGGGTCCCCGACCCGGTACACTTTTATTTTCACCTAAACACCCCGGTGGACCGCGCCTCTCATTCTCCGCGCGCTCTATAGGCCCATCGCTCCGTGTCGTCCGCTCACAGTGGCAACTCCACTAGGGATTTTTCTTAAACTATTTTTTCAAAGTTTTTAGATTTTGGATAAGTGCCGAAAATTATTGATCATGTTATTCCGTATTTTCTTAGTTATGACATATTCATAAATAACGCATTACAATAGAGGGGATTAGCCCATAAGATTAAGGTACCTCATTATCGTGAAGCTTTCTCTTGTATTAATCTGCCCCCTTGAGAAAAGATTGTACTTGAGTGGGTGGAGCACTTTTTGCCATATCGCATGTACCTCCCTCAAACCCATTTGGGGAGAGGCTTGGAGTGTGTTTTAGTGCAATAAGAACCTTTTACATCAACAACCCATTTAAAAACATCATGTAAATAAGCCATGGGCCTTTTCCCTTACTGTTTGCCACTTTTCTAATGATAATATAAAAGTTCTAAATATGAACAGGTGTTGTCAATACCGCTTATCAAATAGAAAAATGATGATAACTGCAAGTATACAGTTGCGATGTAGTTTTAAAAGATATCGATCACATAAGGAAGGAATTCGGTTCTAAGGATCAACTAGAGTTACAGAACAAAAGAAAATAAAATAAGTTGAAGGTTTTGAATGGTAGACTGATGAATGGACAGATGCATGAACAGATTAGAGAAGATACAAAGCATATAGATATTCCCTAAGAACAAGTGTAGTGGAGTAAAATATGCAAAATAATCAAGGGTAACACATGAAATGACTTTTCTATTATGAACAAGGTTTTATGCACTAGATAACTTCAACGAACTTGGTTCTAGACTCCCAAATATCCTACAATTCACCGTAGAGCAACACATGAAATGACTTTTCTAAATCTAAGGCAAACGAATTATGACACTTATAATAACCTGACAACAATAATACTATGCTTAGTACAGGTCGCTCTCTCATAGCAATATTTATCAAGTTACCACTCTAAAAATGTTGGCTCACTAAACAGCGTTATAATCACAAATCCAATGATTATACACAATCTTGTTAACCCCAAAACTACTCTTAAAGTCAACTTGAAAGCATATAACTTCATTAATATAGGTAACGCAAGACAAAATACTCGTTATGACACATAGATATATCATATAATATCATAAACTTCGAATTAGAAAGTATAATTAGAAAACAAAGTAAAGTTGTAAGGTATGCAAGTGAAAGCTAAAGTTGATCAAATCGTATCCACTCTTTAATGGGAGTCGTCAATTCCCACAATTCCTGCTTCTACTTTGAATTCGGTCTCGACTCATACAGAAACTCCTTTAGGATGCTATTCCTTGTGAATATTGAACAAATGAATGTTGAAGAACAGAAACTTTTATTGATAAGTGCTTTGCAATTACACTCATACAACAATAGCTAGAATTTGTGGAGAAATCTAGTGATTGAAATAAGAATCGAATCACTTATACATTTTTCTATCTAATACTTTGAATTTAGCGAAATCTATATAACTTTCACTCTCTATCTATCATGTATCATGCCATACATGTCATCTTACACCATTTGCTTGCTGCCGCATGAAATGGTTGATTTGAACCTCTATTTATAGAGTGTGAAAGGTTGCATTTATCCAAATGAATAGTCATGTCCAATGGTGAAGGGTTACATCATCTTCAATGTGATTGGATGTAAGATTTCATCCTTATCTTCAATGGATAGGCATATTTTCATGGTTGCATTATCTCCAAAAGGTGTCTCTTCGCCTGACAGTTGATGGCGGTTGATTGTTCTTATCTGGCGGTTGGAAGTTAAGAAGAGTTTATCAAACCAGTCACGATTTGCGAGTGTGACATACATGTCACGATCGTGAATGTAAGTTGGTAACTGACTATTTGTGAAGAATGATAAGTCGCGGTAGCCATAGATAGTCGCGAGCGTGATTTGGCCAATCGCGAGTAGGAATCACGATCGTGACATGGTCGTGACTTATGCTTTTCTTCATAATTCTTCTTTACTGATCTTTAACAACTTCAATCCTAAGCTAATTCCTTGCATTCCACGCATCTTTTTGCACCTTTTTCACTCTTTTTGCATAAAATTCCATCTTTGATAATTTCACTCCCAAAATTCACCTAGTTTTTGCACTTGCATAAAAAACAACTACATACCACGTGAAATCTTTTATACGAAGTATAAAATGACTCTAAACCACATCGTTTTATGAGTAAAAATATCACGATAATAATTGTAATTATACACTTATCAGTTACCCAACTAATGACCATGCATTATATTTTCTTGCAGGTTTGCTCCTTAGTATCCTCGTGATACTAAGATGAACCAAACTTTGGATAGAAACTAGCCAAAAACCCTACGCGCGGGAGTTGTATGGTTGGAAGATTGGACTTTGCATGCTATGTGATACATGTTTACTACTTACAAATGTCATGCTAACCACGAATCTTAGTGCAGACACTTGAACGCACACACTTGTAATGTTAAAATGATGTAACATTGCATCTTCTCATCATCATGATGCCAAATCGGAGTCATGCACCCTTAGGATTAGATGACACTCGAGATTATAGGATAACATGAACCAATTAGAGTCATGAAAGATCACTTAACCCTTCCCAACGAGATATCCACTTAACATCCGACTCTTACCCCGTATAGGGTGAACATACCTTTCCTTTACTGCGTGATGTCCACTTGACATCCGACACTTAGCCCACAAGGGGCAATAACATATCCCACGCATTACCTTTGAGATGTTTGCTCGACATCCAACTCACAGCCCACACAGGGCAATCACACATGCCACATAGCCCTAACAAGGAAAATACCTACCCAAACTATTTTTTTCCACATCACGTGATATCCCTGCTGACATCCGAACCTAAGCCCACACAGGGTGAACTTATTTCAAAAAACCTTACCTTACCAAATCTTTAAGGGTATACGGTAATACCCGAACCATCCGCTCACATGGGGTAATGATTCATGCATCACTACATACCCTCAAATACGATGACCACACGGGCATCCGAAACTCCGCCCTAATTGGGCAAAATAACCAAATCATTCATTCAATAGCTACACACTATGGTTATTTTCATCTTATTCGATTTCATCAGGGTATGTTGCACTGCTTTCCCGAAATAATTTTGACCTCCTCATTCCATGAGATCTAGTCATAGTACGAAATCTCAAAATATTGACCTATTACCATACAGGTAACTTGGTCACCTCACTTACACCACTCATTTTACGATGTCACACAGACATCGTACAAATCTCAAATCCAACCCCAAGTGTTGGATTTTCATTTCCACTCATTTTTATTTTTACCTAATGACTAACCTTTTTATTTCAAATGGATTGATAAACATATTATTTATCGCACATCATGGCATGCTAACCCCTTGTGAATGCAGCCATAATATTAAACATCTCACGCAATTTCGCATCACAAATCATGTCATAAATCTCAAACGCATGGTCTGATCTTCTGCTTGTGTATCTTAGCTTGGAAAAAGGCCTGCTTACCGTTTGGTCCTCATCTCTCCAATCATGGCTAATCTAGAGGGGTTTCCATACACTAACTCAAGTGAAGACTCGGGTTCAAATTCAGATTCAGTTTAACGAGCGATGTTGAATCTTGATAGCATGGCCAATCCACTAGATGGAGTTGCGGAGGAGGATCACCCATCCCTCATAAGACAGGATTCTCAGCAGACACATCAATCATCGGTGAGCACCGAGATTGCAGCTCCCTTGAACGCCTTTGCAAACAGCGAACAGCTAGCATCGCTTATTCGTTGGCATGCCAGGAGGACCAACTCGGGGGCTACCCTTAATAATGGATGTCCTACTAATCAGCCTAGAATAGGTGGACCTTCCACCTCTCACATCTTACTACCTCTTACCAATTCGAGGCAGAACAAAGTCAGCTCAATCAAAACCAACCTTAAATTGGTCAAACGGGATTTAACTTCGCCAATCCTTTCTAGCAGTAATCCAAGAACCAATTCTTCTCGGGGCAGCTTGGCCAGCAAGCATTCGCACCAAGGCCTTTTTATCAAGGAATGACCCAATAACTTATTCCTGGTTGGAGTATGTCAATGGCCTCACATTTCTAGGAACCTCAACTGCCCAATTTTGTAGAGTGCAGGGAACACCATCCTCCAGCAACCAAGCATGGTGGAATTGTGGCAACAATTCTTGGCTACTCATGGTGGCCATCTCATGAATCCATACTCGGCATAACTGACAATTAGGGATGAAGATAGATTACCCCCCAAACTTTGTGATGTCACAATTTTCAAATTATGTGGGCTCTGGAAACCCATGTGCTCACTTAACGCATTACCAAACGGTAATGAGGGCATTAAGGTTCAGCGAACGGATGATGGCTAAGCTCTTCATCTTCACCTTGGGCCACCTAGTCAATGAATGGTACAGCCACCTTCCGCTGGATATAGCCATTGATTGGAATAGCCTTGCTTAGGCTATGATGAGGCATTATGGTTTCAACACTCAAATGGAAACCACGATGCAACATCTAGAGGCTATAAGGCAAAAGATCTTCAAATCTTACTATGTGGGTTGGATGGCCACATAGGTTAGGCTTTGGGCTTGCTCAACTCTACCAGAGATTATAACCAAGCTTCTGGATGGCGCACTGCCATCTTACAAAAACAAGTTTGGGGCAGACATCTTTTCGAGCTATTAAGAAGTGTTTGAGAAAGCGGACAGGATGGAGCACTTTGAATCCATGGACACATCTGGGGCACTAGTATCGAAAGATAACCAATAGATGATGATGTAATAAATTAGCTTATAGCTACTTTACCCATGAGGCTTTTTTAAAAAATTGAACTTTGTCTACTTGCTTGATATTCAATAAATGACATCACACATTCTCATAAGCATATGCATAATGTATTTAGCACATGGGACATATCATGTCATTAAATTAATTTGGGTATAAATTGATTCACTAAAATTACAATAAGTTCAAATGATTTGACACTTGAGGGAAAGTGAGAGACAAACACATGTACTTAGACGACTCATGATATCATTTGCCTCATCCTATAAAGACATAAGATCAACAGAAAGATCTCCAAGCATGAAACATCCACTAACTATTAAGTCAATCAAGCTAAAGTCAAAATGATTGAAGCCATAATAAGGCCAAAATGTCAACAAAGAAAATTAAAGTCAAACAACCAACGTAATGTCAAAGACACAAAGAAGGGGTCAGACCTTTGAGCGCATCACACAGCTCACCACCATTTGTGGGGTAATCAAGCCCTAGAAGGGCTAAATAGCCGGCACAATACCAAAGACACAAAGAAGGAGTCAAATCGTTGAGCACATCAACAACTCCATCACACAGCTCGCCAACACTCATGGGCCGATCATTACATTATTAAAGGAATATTTTTCCCCTGATGGAATCAAGCCATCAAACCTAATCCCTGACATATTACCTATCATTCAAGAATAATTGAATTCAAAAGGAAACGCTGATGATCAAGCTTGCAAAGCAGCATGAGCACCAATAAACTAGAAACGCTGAACGAGACAATAATTGAAGTCGTGGACATGGACAGTGACTAATCAAGACTGGCACAATTGCTATCACGCATAGGTGAAAGAAATAAATCAGTAAAATGCAGTACCAATAAAAAAAGTAAATTTGTAATTAGCCTATCAATTAATACTCGGTTAGTTGAGCAAAAATTAGGGCATCTTTTCAAAACAGAAAAAGAATAGTCCGCTGAGTTGAAAACCCCGAAAAGGGTGGCTTAGGCAAAACTTACGACATCGAGAGAACCACATTGGTTAGAAAACCTGAAAGGGCTAATCAATTGCAGGAGTCAAAAACATTTATACCCATGTTAAGTTCATCCATGAATTGTCATTTTTTTCTAAATCTTTATGCATATGCTTATTTTTATTGCTTGCATGACAATGGTAGAATATCGCAAGTAAACATCCAAAAAAATAACAATAAATATAAGAAACAAAAAAATGAGTCTGCTAGATTGAAAACCTCAAAGGGCGGTCCAAGTAAAAATTAAGAAAAGGTTCGATAGATTGAAAACCCGTAAGGGCGGTCTATGCAAAAATTAGAACCAAAGAAATATCAAATTCATCATCTCCTCCTCGGAACAATATGTGACATCATATACCTCCAACACTTCAGGAAAATGGCTTCCAAGCGATCATCGCCAACATAATGCGGGGTCAACGACTCATCTAGATCTTCCTCAAACTAAATCAAAACTTTGAATTAGAATCTAGATCAATGAACCCAGGGTCGTCGCTCTGAGGAAGTCATCCATAGAATCCCTAACAAGAGAAATCCTAGGGGTAACCATGCACTAGTGTAAGAGAAGGCTCTTCAATGAATGAAGCCCATAACGCCTGCAACAGACCTACATACATAATATAATAAATATTTTTCATGCATAAAATCATGCATGCATTACATTCGCATCATGTCATTTACAAGTAAAGACGATGCCAAACTGGGTTAACATTATCCCAGTAAACAAGAAACTCCACCTCCACTTGAGGAACCTACGAACATCAGGAAGGATGATGGCCCACTCAAACCTGCATTCCATTCAAGCAACATTGCAGCACAAAAGCCTCCTAAAACAACGAAGCAGTTTTCGGGACATTCCTAAATTTCCATTAAACTCATTTATTTATCATGTTTTAATTTTTGATTGAAGGGGAAAAAATTTTTGCTTCGCATAAACTCAATCAAATAATTAAAACATCCATCATAAAAATGTACTAACTTCACATTTCTTCTCTGACTTTTCACAAGAAACAAGCATCCTACTAAGGAAATTCAAAATACAACCGAAGAAGGAAATGGTTATCTCGATCATTGAAGAAAGAAATAATCTCATCCACCAACCGAAGAAAGAAACGGTTGGATATCCCTCCATCAAAGTCGCATTTGAAATGGATTTAGGCACCTATCTCCAACCATTCCAACAAACTCACAAGGGGACAAACTCACAAGGGGCACATGATAATTGCAGTCGAAGAAGGAAACGGTCGCTGACTATAACAGAGATGTCGTAGAAAGAAACGGTCAACCCACCCCCAAGGGGTATCAAGCACGAAGGGATTTCGAAGAAAGAAAGAAACAATCCTGTGAAGACATGGTGCTAGAAAGTAAGGCCCACATCATCACCGATAAGGGATAAAGAAATCACCAACTGCACCGGACAGGTATATTCTCAATCTCTCCGCTCCATTTCATATGATCACACGGGTTATACAACCAACGATGATCACATAAGGGGTAGCTGTGAGCACGGGATTTTATGCCATCTTGCGCGTTCGATAATGATGGCTTTTCGAGATTTTTATCCTTGAATTGCACAATTTTCGATTATTTGAAGATCTTTGAATGGCAGTATTCCTCGTCACTAATTTATTTTAAGGACTTAAATTATTTTTTTAAGAACTTAGAAAAATTAGACTTTAGTAAAAATTAATTAATATTTTTTAATTAATAGAAAATATTTTTAATATTTTAATTAATTAAAATAAAAAAAATAGAAAAATCGGGGCTATTCAGTCTGACCCAGGTGCACACAACCCGCTTATCTGGGCTGTGTGTGCTGGGTAAGGCAAGCCCACAAGCTTGCCTTGCCATCAAGCGCTGGCTACGGGTCCTATTGTAAGCCCACCTTGCAGGTTGTGCTGATGGGCATGCGCTGCAAGCCCACAAAAAAGCTACTAGCGCTTCACAACCCGCTTATCCGGGCTATGGGTGTCGCGTAAGGTAAGCCCGCGGGCTTGCATTGTCCCGCAAGCGTGGGCTTGCAGATCCATTTGTAAGCCCACCTTGCGGGTTGTGCCAATGGACCTGTGCTGCATGCCCACAAAAAAGTTTCTAGTGCTTGTAGGCCTACAGCCCATCCACATGTCGGTGGCCCATGAGCACACTTTCGGTGCTCGTGTGGCTGCCATGCAAGCCCCACCACGAACAACTGGTGTTCGCAGGGCCCACTTGTAACAGGAAAATTTTCCTTTTTCTTTGCACAAATAAATATCTCCTTAATTCCTCCTTTAATTATTATTTGGTCCAACCAATTAATAATTCATCCAACGAGTTTGACTTTCCCTTATATTCTCGATATAGACCCCGTCTATAAGTTCTTTAGTTTGGTAAAGACCCGATGTGTGTGACCTCATAGGATCCCGAAGTATAGAGTCGCTAGAGGTTAACCTAAATGTGGCTTCCCATCTAGGAACCTTTAGTCTCATTCCAAACCGATATGGAACTTAATAACTCTAGATGATCAAATGTGCTTTCTAGCAAAGGTGTATGATCCCCCAATACTCGGAACATCATGTGCTGCTCTCTTCAGAAATTTGAAGGTTTTTTAGAAGGTGTGGTGGCTAGGGTTCAACTTAGACCTATTTATAGAGGTTTAATGGGTCTCTAATTGGTCATAAATGGGATTCTAGCTATTTTGGCTCAAAACTAGCCGTTAATGGCATTATGGACATCTATCGCGTATTTGTTCACGATCTGTAACGATTATATTTTGCCCGTGTCGCGATTGCAAAGGCCTGTCACGATCGTGACTTTCTTCATGATAGAAACAGTATGTTTTGATATCCAATGATCACGAGCGCGAATTGAGTCGCGGTCATGATATTCTTTTCTCATCAAATTCCTTCAATTTTTAGACTTGTACCTATAAAAACTTAGAAACACAAACACAAACAAACTTTGTTAAATACAAATGATAAATATTTACTATTATCCTTGAGTAATCATGGTGATGATAGCAATTGAACATCAACATCTTATTGTTTAAATTTATTTCCATATTCAACAAATATTTACAAGAAAACATAACAAAAGAAAACAAACAACAAACAAACAAACACAACTAAACTTAAAAAGAAACACTATACAAGGTTCTAATTTGAAAATAAAAGAAAACTATTCATGGGGGAAGTGATCCATTTATTCGGTTAATCTCGTAGTAAGATTCCCTTAAATCATGCTCGATATCAATTAGTAGATCACAAATGTCTTCAATTTTTCTACGGATCGAAAGTTATCCTTCCATAAGGTCACTCAACCTTCCGCGGAGGTTGGAAACTCTACACTCCTCTTCCTGCGCATTTTCCCTTTCTCTTTCTCTATCTGCTTCCACCCTTTCTTCCCATGGTTTCCATCCATAGGTTATTCTATCCTCTCTAATGTACCTTTCTAAGAAATTATACTCAAATAAGACTTCCATTGTTAACTCTAGAACTATGTCTTCACTAGTAAAAATTTCTATGGCATAAGGCAATCTTCCTATTTGTCCCAACAAGTTTGCCATAGTTTGACACCCGTACTCTGTCATTCTAGGATTTTGCGCTCCAAACACGGGTGTTTCCATCATAATCCCAGAAATATCGACAAGCATGCCATCCAAAATTGCTTGCAATACAAACAATTCTTCATGTATGACAAGATCGAAATTGGACTTGCCAAACAACGCTCCACTTAAATAAACGTGTAGTGCGAGCAAAAAAGGATCACGAATCCATTGGCTATAGGTAGATTCTTGTTTGAACTTGACTTGGCCAGTCAAACAATTCCAAGTTGGCACAGGATCCCAGCTAGGTAACATCTTATTGAAGCATTCCCTTGGAAATATCAAGTACTTATCCATCACCTTCCTTGTCAACTTGTATTCTTTCCCATGATGTCGATAGACTAAGCAATTTCGTCTATCATTCCTCCATGCCAACGTGACCAGCATTTCCATGCAATTGTTCACATTGTTCCCGAGAGTTAAATTAGAGTAAATGACAAAATTATGTATTTGGAGATAATACATAATTCTATCAAAAACACCCAAATGAATAAGAATGTTCCTATGAATTGTATAAGAACTCTAAAAATCAACAACTTGATCATTTCATAATGATCTCCCTCCTCCTTTGAATAAATTGGGAATGGTGCTTCATACCATTCCTAGATATTCTTAGGTTGAAAGATTCCGGAATTTGATGGAAAAACGATTGTATAAGAAAGAAATCTGGTAAGAAATGAAGGGATTTTTGTTTGGAATAATTTTGGATTTAGAAAGAAGATTTCAGAATGAAGAAGTGAATGATTGATGAATAGACGTGCATCAATTTTATAGAGTTTAGTGGAATAACTGTCGAATAACTGCCCAAACAGCTGCAGTTATCGCACAGGTTACGATCGTGATCACTAGTCGCGGTCATGACTAATAGAATTTTGAGAAACAGAAAGTTTAAATCAGGAATTCATGAGCACGAATGGCAATCGCGAACGCGAATAAGGAAAATAGAAGAAAATCTTTTATTTGTCAAGAATTAAGATGACGTAACACCTCCAAGATGATTATTTCATAATATTTTCATATCTAGAATAAGATTAGAAAATTGTATAATCAGGAAATGAAATAAATAGATATAATTTTATCTTTAGAATGCTCTTGCCTTCCCAGATAATTTTATCTTTAGAACGCTCTTGCCTTCCCCAGAAACATCGCCAAAAACTTGTTTGCCACTTTTCTACTGATAAGTTTAATAACTTTTTCACAGAGTTTGGCTATTTATTAATGGTGTCAAAAACTTGTTCACGTAAAGTATAGGTGTTGTCAATACCACTTATCAAGATAGAAAAATGATGATAACTACAAGTATACAGTTGTGATGTAGTTTTAAAAGATATCGAACCCACAGGGAAGGACTAGCTCTAAAGAACAACAAGGAAGATAGAA
>CATIWQ010158410.1:0-17218 GCA_949673415.1 Euphorbia schlechtendalii
TGAAAATCTATTCATATAGAGTTTCTAGTCTATCACATCTATATTTACTCAACTTTTTATTCTAATATTCCTACCCATAACAAAAATCTCTAAACTATTTTTATTTTATTTACTTTTAAGCTTCCCTAGTATCTTTAGACCAGGTTCCTTACCTGTGAGTTCGATATCTTTTAAAATTACATCGCAACTGTATACTTGCAGTTATTATCATTTTTCTATGTGGTAAGGGGTTTTGACAACACCTACATTTTATATGTGAACAAGTTTTTGGCGCAGTTGATAGCCAACAGTTCACGAGATTCTGGAACCATATTAGATTAAACTTATTAGTAGAAAAGTGGCGAACAGTAGACCGCGCCTCTCATCTCCACGCGCTCTCGGCCCACCGCTTCATGTCGCCCTCTCACAGTGGCGACTCCGCTAGGGATTTTTCTAAAAACTTGTTTTTTCAAAGGTTTTAGATTTGGATAAGTGCTAAAAATTATTGATCACATTATTCCATTTTCTCTTAATTTTGACATATTCATAATAACGCATTGCTGTAGAAGGGATTAGCCCATAAGTCTAAGGTACCCTTATTATTACGAAACTCTCTCTTGTACTAATCTGCCTCCCTGAGAAAAGATAGTACTTGAGCGGGTGGAGCACTTATTGCTATATTGCATGTACCTCCCTCGTTAGAACCTATTTAGGGAGAGGCTTGGAGTTTATTTCAGTGCAACAAGAACCTTCTACATCAGCAACCCATTTATAAACCCTCATGTAAATAAGCCATAGGCATTTTCTCTAGGGTGTTACCCAAACAATCATGAATTATATTTTCCTGTAGGTGTGCTCCTTAGTATCCTCGCGGTACTAAGATGAACCAAACTTAGGATAGAGACTAGCCAAAAACCCTATGCGCTTGAGTTGTATGGTTGGAAGAAAAATATTTTATGCTATGTGCTAAGTGTTTACCGCTTTTCGATTCATCATGCATTGTACAAATGTGCCATGCTAACCATGAATCTTAGTGCAGACACTTGAACGCACACACTCATAATCTTAAACATAATCTGATGTCCTTCATGCTTAGGACTTAGTTGACACTTGAGATCATGTCACCTTAGGATAACATGAAACCAACTAGAATCATGTAGCATCATTCAACCCAAGTTTTAGCACGATGTCCACATGATGTCCGACTCTTAAGACAAACCTACCCAAATCCTTATGCAACGTCCACTTGGCATCCGACTTATAGCCCTTCTGGGGTGATTGAATACACCAAAAGCCTACACGAGGTAAACATGAATACAAACCATATTAAAGGATATCCCAGTTGATGTCTTAACCTAGGCTCATAGGAGGCAAAACTTACCCATAAAACCCTACTATTCACCCGAAATACTCATCCATCACTACATACCTTTTGTGATGATGTTCACTGACATCCAAGACCTTGCCTCAAAGGGGCAAAAGAACTAAAAAATTCATCTATATGCTACATACGGTAGTTATTTCCATACATTTTTGGATCACTTTTGGTTAGGGCATATCACACCACTCACCCGAAAATAAAGAGAACTAACATTAGTTCTCAAACTTTTAACTTATCACCACATGGGTAGTTAGGTCACTTCATTACATCATTACCTTTCACACTGTCCCAAGGATAGAGTATAGATCTCAAAACCAATGGACCTTCATTCATCACATGGACTAACGATTCTTCTCTATTTTGAATGATTTTTATCTCGCATCATGGTACGCTAATCTTTTTATCCGCAGCCATAACATTAAACATTTCATGCATCAATCATGCATCATGATTTTACATGCATTCCCTAACAATCTCCATGTGTATTTCAGCCAGGAAAAAGCCTATCTACTGAAAGGCTAGGAATAGGGCATCTCGCTAGCTAATCCGCATCTCTCCAACCACGGCTCACCAAGAGGGAATTTCGTACACAGACTCCAGGGAAAACTCAGATTCAGAATAAAGTACCTCACGTAGTCTCAATAACATGGCCAACCAGAAGGAGGAAAATGTTGTAGAAGAGCAGAATTTCGGGGCAGGACAGAACCTGTAACTAAATCAATTATCGGTGAGCTTCGAGATTGCTATTGCAATGAATGCCTTTGCTAATAGTAACCAATTCACATCAATCATCAACTACCATACTAGGGTAGGGCAGCCCGAACAGAGGGCAAATGAAGGAGGACCTAGCTTGAACATGGGTGGCACAGCTCTACCGGGAGGACCATCATCTTCTTCTGTAGTATTCTGGATTGCCGGGGTAGTCACTCCACTTACTATCAGTTTGGGTAGAGCAGGGCCAATTACAAGTTGGCCGAACAGTGTTTGAATTCACTTCGCAGCCACAAATTGTGGGGTAATTTTTCTCGGGTCAACCGGGGCATGCTCCATTAGCCCCCAGGAAGGTGGGGCAGCCTAAGATCAGACCCTCTTCCAACTTCATCCCCTTTGCTCAGCCTATGGTGCCAAGCTGGGGTGCATAGTCTCAGATGTTCCAGGGACCAAGATAGTACTACTTGGGTACACAGTATGGGGGCTTCTCTGAAACTCCAAAGAGTATCCTCCAACAGCCTGGGATGGCTGAACTATGGAAGTAGTTCTTGACTACTCATGCGTATAGGTAGATGGGTGCGATCCCAACAAAACCAATAGTTAGGGATGAGGATACTTTGCCTCTAACCTTTGCTATTGTTCACCACTTTTCTACTGATAAGTTTAATCTAATATGATTCCAAAATCTCGTGAACTGTTGGCTATCAACTGCACCAAAAACTTGTTCACATATAAAATGTAGGTGTTGTCAATACCCCTTACCACATAGAAAAATGATGATAAATGCAAGTATACAGTTGCGATGTAGTTTTAAAAGATATCGAACCCACAGGGAAGGAATCTGGTCTAAAGATACTAGGGAAGCTTAAAAGTAAATAAAATAAAAATAGTTTAGAGATTTTTGTGGGTAGGAAGATTAGGATGAAAAGTTGAGTAAATATAGATGTGATAGACTAGAAACTCTATATGAATAGATTTTCACTATGAATAAGTTTAGCAGAGAAAACATGCAAGTTTAACAAAGATGTTATGACACACTAGATTATCTAACAGATTCGGTTCTAGATATTCAGATGTTCAATTATTCGCCGCAGAGCTACACATGAAATAACTTTTCTAAGTCTAGCGTAAACGAGATAAGACAATTATGAAAACTTGGACAACATCAATACTATGATTAGTACGGGTTGCTCTCACATAGCCACATTTAGCAAGTTACCATTCCAAAAATGTTGGCTCACTAAACAGCGTTATATCACAGATCTAGTGATTATACACGATATTGTCAACCCCGAAACTACACTTAAAATCAACGCCAACGCATATAACTTGATTAACATAAAAAACGTAGCACGAAATACGCATTATGACACATAGACATATCATAAACTTCGAAATAGAAAGTATAAGTAGATAGCAAAGCAAAGTTGTAAGGTATGCAAGTGAAAGCTAAAATTGATCAAACCGTATCCACTCTTTAATGGGAGTCGTCAATTCCCGCGATTCCTGCGTCTGCTTTGAATTCGGTCTCGGCCCGTACAGAACCTCCGCTAGGATGCTATTCTTTGCGAATATCGAACAAATGAATATTGAAGAATGAAAACTTTTATTGATAATTGATTTGCAAGTACACTTATACAACAATCGCTCGAATATGTAGAGAAATCTAGTGATCACAACAAGGAATCGAATAACTTAAACATTTTCTCGCTAACACTTAAGAACGTAGCGAATCTAACTATCACACACTATATTTTCACTCTATGCTTTCCTCTCTAATGTTTCACACTATTCACCCCACCAATGCTGCATGAAATTTGTGAAGAACTGGAGCCCTATTTATAGAGTTTGAAGGGTTGCGTCTATCCAAACGAAGAGTCCCATCCATTGGTGAAAGATTGCATCTCTTCAATGTGATTGGTTGAGAGGCTTTGATTCAATCCATAATGGATAGGCACCTTTTCATGATTGGTTAACTCCTGATAAGTGTCTTTTCGTTGGTAGTTGATAGCGGTTGATGGCGGTTGATCATGCTTATCTGGCGGTTGGTAGTTAAGAAGATAATACCAGAAAACCATCCATGTCGTGATCGCAATATGTGATTCATGACCGCGAATCTTTTGTTGGTAGATTTATGTTCTGAAGTGACCATGTCGCGACCGCGAATGATTGTCGCGACCATGAATTGAGTTTTCTTCAGAAATCTCCTTGTTACTTCACCGATCTTTGACAGCTTCAATCCTAAGCCACATCTTTAAGTTCCACGCATCTTTTTGCACCTTTTTCACTCTATTTTCATAGAATTCCACTTTTGATCATTTTACTCCCAAGATTTACCTAGTATCTGCATTTGCATAAAAAACAACTACATACCACTTGAAATCTTTTATATGAAGTATAAAAATGATTCAAACTATAGTGTTTATTGTATAAATTATCATGATAATAAGTGTAATTATACACTTATCAGGTATATCTAGTCCAGGTACACCAAATACAAGAAGGACAAGTTTAAAAAGTTTAGCAAAAAGGAGGTAGTACACACTGCTACCTGGAGCGACTCTAATTTTGAGACTTCTTCCTAACGCAAAGAAGCAAGTGATTCTGCCAACTTTTGTTTGATGGATATCAATGTTGAGCCAAGAAATAACTCATTAAGAACATCAAGGTCAAACTCTACTGTTGATAAGAGTGTAGAAAATGACAACATTAGGGTAAATGCTCAACCACTTTTATCTTTTGATGAGATCACAGATGTGCTCTATGATGTAATTAAGCTAATTAAAAGGTAAGGAAAAAACATCAAAGAGTTAGTGAGGAGATGTGAAAATTTGGAAGACAATAGTGCTTCCATGTCTCTCTTGAAACTTTTTACCTCTTGGCATAGGTTGAGTATCATAAAGGATATGACATTGTACTCTATAAGTGATTGGATGCGTTATTTACTAAGGTAACATCCTTTATAAAGGAGCAAGTTCCCCTATAGCCAAGAAGAATGCTTCGAGTAACCACTCTCAAAATTCTGGTAACAAAGCTGCAAAAAAGAAGAAAGTGAGTAAGCCTGAAGCAAAATCGGCATGTGGATTTTGTGGAAAGGCATGGCATGTCACATCATTATGTAGATATAAAAATGTTTAATACAATGAGTATGACTGAAGCAAAGTAAACACCGCTAACATAGGAGGACCTAACTAAAAGGCATGAGTACCTAAGAAAACTTTGCTATTTTATAGGTGAGTCTAAGATCCGTTGATGATACTAGAATGTTGTTTTTGGATAGAGGTTGCTCGAGGCATATGATGGGTGATGAAAAGAAATTCATCACATTGGAGATGAAGAGGAATGGAAGCATAAGCTTTGGTTAAAACAAGAAAGGTAAGATAATTGGAAATGGCATCGTTGCAGTTAGCCTTTCAATCAAAGATGCTTTCCTTGTTCATGGCCTCAAGTTCAACTTACTTAGTGTAGCTCAACTATGTAATAAAGGTAGAAAAGTAGCATTTGACTCAGAATAACATTTCATTATTAATGTCAAGACTAATTCAACCATTCTCTATGCTCCTAAGATCAACAGCGTTTACATGATTGATCTATCACAAGGAACTAGTAACATTTGTTTAGTTTATAAGGATGAAAATTCATGGTTATGAAATAAGAGGCTAGGCCATATCCACATGAAGAATCTATCAAAACTGGTGAAGAAAGAAATACTCAATGGTCTTTCATCTATTAGTTTTGAGAAGGACAAATTAAGCACAGCTTGTCAACATGGAAAGCAACTATGGAAATAATTCAAATCTTTGAATGATATCTCTTTAAAGCATTCGCTAGAGCTATTGCATTTGGATCTCTTCTGCCCAGTCCAACTAACAAGCTTGGGAGGAAGAAGATTCACTCTTGTTGCTGTGGATGAATTCACTCACTTCACATGGGTAGGTAGCTTTACTGAGTAGCAAAGATGAAACTTTCAAGTTCTTCTCAACGTTATCCAACCGGATAATGAATGAACAAGGAAGGAGAATCATCAAGACCAAAAGTAATCGTGATATTGAGTTTGAAAACATGTTCTTCGAAGAATTTTATTCTAGGCATGGAATTGATCATAATTTCTCAACTTCATATACACCACATCAAAATGGAGTTGTTGAGCCAAAAAACAAGAAAATGATTGAGATGGCTAGATAGATGCTGAGTGACAACAACCTTCCTAAGCATTTTTGGGGAGAAGTTGTTAACACAACATGTTATTTTTTTAATAAGGTACTAATTCATCCTATTCTGTATAAAACACCCTACGAGTTATGGAAGGGGCACAAGCTAAAAGTTGGGTATTTAAGATCATTTGGATGTAAGTGTTTTATTCTTAACACTAAGGAGAAGCTAGCCAAGTTTGACCCAAAAGTAGATGAAGGAATCCTTTCAGGTTACTCAACAACCATTAGAGCATATCGAGTCTATGTGAAGAGGATTGGACTACTTGAAAAATCTATGCATGAAGATTTTGATGAAAGACATCTTATTGCTAAACGAGATGACAAAGATGATGATGATGCTGATGTTCATGAAGTTAGCAATGTGCTTGAAATTCCATACTCAACCCCAATAGTAAAACTTAACTACGGTGAGGAAGATGCTGACCAAATTTAAGCTTTCAACTTCAATGAAGATGATCAACCTCAGCAACAAAAACCTAAGAAGATTAAAGCACAATATCCGAATCTTATTAGAGATATTAGAACTCATCACAATCATTCAATTGATCACATTATAGATGGTGTTCATAATATTTTACATGTCTAGAGGCTAACTTAGTAGAATATCCAATCATCCAATGTTCATATCCTTCATTAAACCTAAGAAATTTGAAGATGTTGAATTTGTTGACTACTGGATGGTAGTAATGCAAGAAGATTTTGATCAGTTCAAGCACAATGAAGTGTGGGATTTAGTTCCCAAACCCAAAGGGAAATCCATTATTAGAACTTAATGGGTTTTCAAGAATAAATTATACGAAGATCGTAATGTTGTCAAGAATAAATTCAAGTTCATTGCTCAAGGCTACAATCAGTAAGAAGGAATTGACAATGATGAAACTTATGCTCCTGTAGCCATACTGGAATTTATTAGAATTTTCTATGCTTTTGCATCTCATATGAACTTTAAAGAGTTTCAAATGGATATTAATAGTGCTTTCCTAAATGGATACATTCAAGAAGAATTTTATGTGCACTAACCCCCTAGTTTTAAAGATCTAAAGTTTCCAGATCATGTCTAAAGGTTAAAGAAAGATTTTGTATAGATTGAAGTAGGCACTGCATGCTTGGTATGGAAGACTAACTAAATTTTTACTCAGCAAAGGCTATGTTAGAGGGAAAGTAGACATAACACTTTTTTATAAAGCGCAAGAAGAATGATGTGTTGCTAGTCCAAAACTATGTGGATGATATTGTATATGGAGAAACTGATGAAAGTATTAGCAAGGAATTCAACAAGCAGATGAAGAGCAAAGTTGAAATATCAATGATGAGAGAATTGAATTTCTTTCTTAGGTTGCAGATCAAGCAAAATGATGATGAAATCTTCATTTATCAATCTAAAAATGACAAGGAATTCTTGAAGAAGTTTTTCATGGAGCAATCAAAGCTAGTGTATACTCCAATAGTCACATATACTATCTTATGCAAAGATGGAGCTGCTAAACCTGTAGACAGTAAGTTCCATAGAGGTTGTGAGCGGATGACACGAATGCGATGGGCCGAGAGCATGCGAAATGAGAGGTGCGGTCTACTGGGGTGTTTAAGTGAAAGTAAAATGTACCAGGTCAGGGATCCGGAAGGTTTGAAAGAGAAAGTGAAATCATTTTTAGATTGGTCAAGCCCGAATCCACCATCTCTTAGTGTAGAGTTGCCTCGTGGATTTGCTCTTCCAAGAATTAAAGTCCTGTGAGGCTTAACTTCCGGGGGATGGCCCACTAAGACACTGAGATTTGGGTTCGGGATAAGTTGCTTATTTCTTATTGGATCACATTACATCTATAGAAAATCGTATTTCTTAATTATGCATATTTGCACTTATGTCATTTT
This sequence comes from Euphorbia schlechtendalii, assembly GCA_949673415.1. Classification (NCBI taxonomy): domain Eukaryota; kingdom Viridiplantae; phylum Streptophyta; class Magnoliopsida; order Malpighiales; family Euphorbiaceae; genus Euphorbia; species Euphorbia schlechtendalii. The sequence continues at coordinate 8,155 of CATIWQ010158410.1, forward strand.
CAAGTTATAATGTATGATTTAATGTGCATGCAGAAAGCAATAAAACCATACATAAAGTAGTAAGTAAATGTGGAAAGGTAAGTTAACAAATTACAAAACCTCAAGGGATGCAACTGCCCGCGGTATCTGTTAATTACATTTTTGTAAAATATGTGCAATACCCAAATGAAAATAAAAACTAGACATACATCTAACCTGCATACACAAAGGTTAGCACAGGGTATATAGCACAACATAAATATTTACACGTATGTTCAATTTGATTTTGAGAAGGCCCGTGCAGCCTAATTAAAAACATCGATGATTGAAAATTCTTGTTTAGAAATAAAATGATTCATTTTATTTATAGATATGTTGATCATTTTTTTATTAGTGAATATGACCGCATAGAAAAAATGTAAGGTCTATTAGATGGGAATAAATTTAATTCCCTTCATGGGGGCAACCTAACGTGTATTCATAAATAGAAAAGAAGAAGAAGAAATATTACATTGGTATTTACATAACAGAATAAATCAAAATTATTCCTAGGTCATCATTTAGAATAAATTGAAACATCAAAAGAAACATGAGATAGAGCAACTCTAGGAACTTAGAGGTTTACCCTTTCAGCATGAATCCACTTTAGCGTATCCGTATGGTACCCGGGAGCGTTCCTCATTCGTTTTTCAGTTGTGTTTGTGTGGAAAATAAATATTTATTTATCCCAAAGATAATTCAGACTCAAGTTCTAAATTTGTTTTAGACCCGAGAATATATAAGGATTTTAGAAGAAAAAGAAATGGAAGAAAGTTAATTTGAAAATCGTAAAGTTTCAAAATCCAAACGTGTTTTGGATCCAAAAGTATTTGAAGGATTTAGAAGAAAATATTTTGTAAAATTTCAAGGGTATTTCTCTCAAGAAAATCAATTTTTTTTTCCTGAAAATTTCGGGTCCCTTGAACACTGAAAATTTCCCCGATATTTATAGGGAAATTTCATAAAAAATTGGGATATTTTCAAAAAAAAATATAGCGAGGGGGTCTCTCACCGAAACTCTGGCAAGGCTCGCCAGAAATTATGGCATGGCTCGCCTGAAATTTTTGCAAGGCGAGGTTTTCGGGGTACCCCAATTTTTTTTAAATTTAATATTTTTCATTTTTAAAAAAAATATTTTTCGCCAAAATCTAATTTTTAAAGTCTTAAAAATATAATTTAAGTCTTTAAAATAACTTGGGGACGAGGAATACTCCCTTTCGAAGCTCTCCGAATAATGGAAAACTATGTGATTTGAAGATAAAAATCCTGAAAAACCATCATCATCAAACGCGCGAGCTGGTACAAAATCCCTTGCTCACAGCTGTCCCTTGTGTGATCATTGCTAGTTGTATAACCAGTATGATCACAGGACATGATGTGTCACATGTGCTCAATACATTATGTGTATGCTTATGAGAATGCGTGATGTCATCAATAGAATATCAAGCAAGTAAACAAAGTTCAATTTATTTAGAAATTCAAAAGCCTCGTGGGCAAAGTAGCTAAAAGCTAATTAATTAAATAATTATCCATTGGTTATCTTTCGGTACTAGTGCCCCCCAGATGTGTCAATGGATTCAAAGTGCTCCAATCTATTAGCCTTCTCAAACACTTCTTGATACCTTGAAAAGATGTCCAACCCAAACTTGTTTCTGTAAGATGGTAGTGCGCCATCTAGAAGCTTGGTTATCATCTTCGGTAGGGTTAAGCATCTGTGTGGCCATCCAACTTGCATAGTAAGATTTGAAGCTCTCGCCCTACTCTTGCCTTATAGCCTCCAGATGTTGCATCGTGGTTTTCATTTTAGTGTTGAAACCATAATGCCCCATCATAGCCTGCGCAAGGCTATTCCAATCAGCAGCTATATCTAGGGGAAGGTGGCTGTACCATTCATTGACTGGGTGGCCTAAGGTGATGAAAAAGAGCTTAGCTATCATCCGTTCGCTAACCCTAATGCCCTCATCATTATTTGGCAATGCATTAAATGAGTGCGCAAGTCACCAGATCCTACATACTTTTCAAACTGTGGCATTGCAAAGTTGGGTGGTAAGCTATCTTCATCCCCAATTGTTGGCTGTACATGGTATGTGTTCATGAGATGGCCACCGTAAGTAGCCAAGAATTGTTTTCACAATTCTGCCATGCCTGGTTGCTAGAGATGGCGTTCCTTGCACTTAGATAAGAGCTATATTTCCCCTAGGGAAAGGTCACGAAATTGGGCAGTTGAGGTCCCTAGAATTGTGAGGTAATTGACCTACTCCAACTAGGAATAGGTTGTTGGGTCATTCCTTGGTAAAAAGGCCTTGGTGCGAACTCTGGATAGCCAAGCTACCCCGAGAAGAATTGGTTCTCGGATTGCTACTAGAAAGGATTGTCAAAGCTATATCATGGTTGACCATTTTGAGCCTGGTTCTGGTTCAGCTAACTTTGTCATGCCTGAACTTGTATAAGGCAGTAGGAGCTAGGGGCACCATGTATGAGGTAGGAGGTCCCCCCATTCTTTGCTGACTAGTCGGATCGCTATTATTAAGGATGGCCTCTGGATCATGAAACCTCTCGACGTGCTGGTGAATAAGCGATGCTAGTTGTTCACTGTTGGTAAAGGCGTTCAAGGCAACTGCAATCTCGGTGCTCACCGACGATTGATGTGTCTACTGAGAGTTCTATCTTGTGAGGGAGGGGTTATTTTCCTCCACAACTCCATCTTGTGGATTAGCCATGCTATCAAGATTCAAAGTTGCTCATTGAAGCGAATCCAAATCTGAACCTGAGTCTTCACTTGAGTCAGTGTATGGAACCCCCTCCAAATTAGCCATGATCAAAGAGATGTGGACCAAGCAGTGAGCAGGCCTTTTCCAAGCTAAGATAAACAAGTAGAAGATCAGACCATGCATTTGAGATTCATGACATGATTCATGATGTGGAAAATGCGTGAGATGTTTAATATTATGGCTGCATTCATAAGGGGTTAGCATGCCATGATGTGTGTTTGTCAATCCATTTGAAATAAATCGCTTCGTTGTTAGATTAAATGAAAATATATGAAAATGAAAATCCAACCCCTAAGGATGGTTTTGAGGTTTGTATGATGTTCGTGTGACATCATAGCATAGGTGGTGTGAATGAGGTAACCAAGTTACCAGTGTGGTATAGGTCCATAGTTCGAGATTTCACACTATGACTAGATCTCATGGAATGAGGAGGTCAAAATTAATTTGGGTAAGCAGTGCAACACACCCTAATGAAATCGAATAAAATTTTAGATGAAAATAACCACCATATATAGCTATTGAAAGATTTGGTTTTATTTTGCCCAATTAGGGTGGAGTTCGGATGATAGTGTGGTAATCACTTTTGAGGATATGCGATGATGCATGAATCATTACCTCGTGTGGGTGAACGGTTCGAGTATTAAGCATATACCCTTGAAGATTTGGTAAGGTAGGACTCCTAAAATAAGTTTGCCTCGTGTGGGCATAGGTTCGGATGTCAGCAGGGACATCATGTGATGTGGGAAAAAATGGTTTGGGTAGGTATTCGCCCCGTTTGGGCTATGAGTTGGATGTCGAGGGGATATCTCATAGGTAATGTGTGGGATATATTATTGCCCCATGTGGGCTAAGTGTTGGATGTCGAGTGGACATCACACAAATTGGGGTGAATGATGCTTCATGATTCTAATTGGTTCATGTTATCCTAGGGTGATACAATCTCGAGTGTCGTCTACTCCTAAGTGTATGTGACACCGATTTGGTACCATGATGAGAAGATATTATGTTACATCATTATGAGTGTGTTCATTTGAGTGTCAGCACTAAGATTCGTGGTCAGCATGACATTTGTATAGTGATAAGTAGTAAACAAGTAGCAAATAGCACGCAACGTTCAATCTTCGAACCATACAACTCCCGCACGTAGGGTTTTTGGCTAGTCTTAATCCTAAGTTTGGTTCATCTTAGTACCATAAGGGTACTAAGGAGCGCACCTGCAAGAAAAATATAATGCATGGTCGTTCATTGGGTAACACCCTAGGGAAAATGCCTATGGTTTATTTACGTGAGGTTTGTAAATGGGTTGTTGATGTAGAAGGTTCTTGTTGCACTAAAATACACTCTAAGCCTCTCCCCAAATGGGTTCGAGGGAGGTATATGCTATATGGCAACAAGTGCTCCACCCGCTCAAGTACTATCTTTTCTAAGGGAGGCAGATTAGTATAAGAGAAAGCTTTGCGGTAATAGGGTACCTTAGACTTACCGGCTAATCCCCTCTATTGCAATGTGAAATTATGCATATGTCATAATTAAGAAAATATGGAATAATGTGATCAATAATTTTCGGTACTTATCCAAAAATAATAAAACCTTAAAAAATAGTTTAAGAAAGATCCCCAACAGAGTTGCCAAGCGGACGACATGGATGAGATGGGCTAAGAGTGCGTGAAATGAGAGGCGCGGTCCACCGGGGTGTTTAAGTGAAACTAAAATATACCGAGTCACGGACTCGGAAGGTTTGAAAGAGAAAGTGAAATCATTTTTAGATTGTTCAAACTCGAATCCGTCATCTCTTAGTCTAGAGTCACCACCTGGATTAGCTCTTCCAGGAATTAAAGTCCTGTGAGGCTTAACATCTGGGGGACAGCCCACTAAGACATAGAGATTCGGGATTGGGTTAGGTTGCCTATTTCTTATTGGATCACATTATATTACATCTATAGAAAACCATATTTCTTAATTGTGCATATTCTCACTTATGTCATTTTCGAGTTATAATGTATGATTTAAAGCGCATGCGGAAAGCGATAAACCATACATAAAAGCAGTAAGTAAATGCAGAAAGATAAATTAACAAATTACAAAACCTCAAGGGATGCAACTGCCCGCCTAATATATTAATTGCATTTCCGTAAAATATGTGCAATACCAGAAGGAAAATAAAACCTAGGCATACATTTAACCTGCATCCACAAAGGTTAGCACAGGGTATATAGTACTACATAAATATTTACACGTATGTTCGATTTGATTTTGAGAAGGTCCGTGCGGCCTAATTAAAAACATCGATGATTGAAAATTCTTGTTTAGAAATAAAATGATTCATTTTATTTACAGATATGTTGATCATTTTTTATTAGTGAAAATGACAGCATGACAAAAATGTAAGGTCTATTATCCGGTAATAAATGTAATTCTCTTCGTGGGGGTAATCTAACGTGGATTCATAAATAGAAAAGAAGAAGAAGAAATATTACATTGGTATTTACACAATACAATATATCAAAATTATTCCTAGGTCATCATTTAGAATAAATTGAAACATCAAAAGAAACACGAGATAGAGCAACTCTAGAAACTCATAGGCTTACTCTTTAGGCGTGAGTCCACATCAGCTTATCGGTATGATCCCCGGGAGCGTTCCTCGTTCATTTTTCAGTTGTGTTTGTGTGTAAAATAAATTTTTATTTATCCCAAAGATGATTTAGACTCGGTATCTAAATTTGTTTTAGACCCGAGAATATCTGAGGATTTTAGAAGAAAAAGAAATGGAAGAAAGTTGATTTGAAAATCGTGAAGTTTCGGAATCCAAACGTGTTTTGGATCCAAAAGTATTTGAAGGATTTAGAAGAAAATATTTTGTAAAATTTCCCGGGTTGTTCTCTCAAGAAAATCAATTTTTTTATTATGAAAATTTCGGGTCCCTTGAACACTGAAAATTTCCCCGATATTTATAATGAAATTTCCCGAAAAATCGGTATATTTACAAAAAAATCCAATGAGGGTCAGATGTCTGGCGAGACTGGTTTTCATGGTACCATGATTTTTTTTAATTTAATTTTTTTTCATTTTTTTAAAAAAAAAATTTCAATTAATTAATTTTCACCAAAATCTAATTTTTCAAGTATAAAAAAAATAATTTAAGTCGTTAAAATAACTTGGCGACGAGGAATACTCCCATTCAGAGCTCTCTATATAATTTAAAACTATGTGATTCGAAGATAAAAATCCTGAAAAGCCATCATCGTCGAACGCGCGAGCTGGTACAAAATCCCATGCTCACAGAGGTATTATTGGTTCTCTTCTTTACTTAGCTGCTAGTAGGTCTGATATTCAATAATATGTTTGTAATTTTGCTTGATATGAAGTTGACCCCATGGATTCTCACTTAGCAACTATTAAGAGAATTCCGGTACTTGCAAGATTCTATTGATGCAGGTTTGTGGTATTCAATTAACTTAGAATTCACTCTTAGAGGATTTAAAGATGTTGATTATGGAAGAGACATACTAGATCGCAAAAGTACCAATAGTGGATGCCATTTCCTTGGAGAATGCTTGGTCTCTTAGTACAACAAGAAGTTGACTTTTGTTACACTCAACACAACAGAAGTTGAGTATATGATAACATGAAGTGTGCAGCACAACTGCTATTGATTAAGCATTAATTGGAGGATTATGGTTTAAAGTCCAAAAGCCTCAAAGTTATGTGTCATAATAAGAATGCTATAGACTTATCCAAGAATCCAGATCAACATGGTAGGATGAATCATGTCAATATTAGACATCACTTTATAAGGGATCATGTGCTAAGGGAAGATGTAAAGCTAGAATATGTTTCATCGAAGGAGCAGAGAGCAAATATCTTCACTAAATGTTAATTGAAATTTAATTTTAAAAACATATGTCCTATGGGCACGTTTCAACATATCCGTACTCAAAGTTTTGATGGAATACAGTAAGGCGATTTACCTTTATTTAAATCTAACTGTTAATTCTCATCTTCCTGTGTTAGGGAGACAAGAGAGAGGAGAATATGGCTATACAAGGAGAACTGTTGAAGAGGAATAATCACTTGTAATTTTTAGAATCACAATCATTTTCTCAAAGAAACAATCTTTCTTTAAACCTAAAAATTTCTCTACAAATGGCTACTTTAAGTGCTAATCAAACCAAAGGAAACTAATCAAGGATGCCAAGGGCCTCAGTAATGCAGGAAGATGATACTATTCTCATTTAAAGGGATGTTGAGAAGAACATTTCAATAGGTATTAGGGAGAATCCCCATACCATGTTCTTGAAGAAGGGCATAGTCTATTACCTTGTAGTCTACATGAAGAGCATTAGTATAGAGTTTGCTAACAAATATACACTACATGTTGGTGAGGCAGCAACAGAGGAGGATTTGAGCATTTGTATGAAACAATGAGGTTGAGGTAGTTTTCTGATTTGGATTTCCTAGCCATCCCACTATTGATGAAGCAATTTTACTCCAATATCTACTCTGTGCACGCAGATGTGTTGATGACATCTATGGATGGCAAGTCCATCACTATCACTACCACTATAGTGGTCAACTTGCTAGGTATGAAGTTGAAGGGTACTGAGTTAAGGTGGGTAGGTGATGAAGGATTGGTGATTTTGTCGGAAGAATTTGAGCACCCAAAGGATTGGGTGAGTGGTGAGAATAAGAAACTACAATGTCCCAGAGAGAATGGGTTTCTCACAAGCTTAATGTGAAATGCTAAGCACCAAAGATAAGTCATTGTCTAGTTGCAACAAGTTTGAGAGCTACATCGATTATCATATCATCCATGGTAAGCACATAAACTAGCTTGTGATGTTCATCAACCATATGTTGAAGGTAACACACTACTTGCACTATGGGAGCCTAATATTAGCAATATGTGCTTCATACAATGTAAATATAAGGCAAGTCACTAGAGAGCACGCTCTTGCAAGGATATCTTACATAAGCATTAAGGAGATGCTCACTCTTTGAAAAAAACAAAGAGACCTTCCCTTACAAGAAGGAGGGAGAGGAAGAGGAAGAAGAGAATGAGTATGTGCAAGGAGATCATCATCCCAAATAATATGACAGAGGTGGAGTGGGATGTTGAGTTTGAGGTGGAGTGGGATGTTGAGTTTGAGTCTGTTTTGGGATTGGCCCCATTGAACATTGGAGGAAAGAAGAAGGTAACAATAGTAGAAGAGGATGATGATGACATCTCAATAAGTCAATCTATTCCTTCCCTTAAGCAGTCTAGGAAGGATAACCCTACAAAATAAGCGCTAGTAGCAAAAAGGGTAAAGCGCCTTTAAAGTTTACCTTCAAGAAGCAAGCTAAGGATGCAGAGGTTGAGGAAGAGAATAAGCTAATAATGGAGAGGAACATGTTGTAGAGGAGCTCGATGTTAGGTAGTTTGAGCTCAAGATGTGAAAATGATGTAACAGGTCTGGGAAACTATTGAAAGTGAGGAAGATGTAGCAGAGAAAGCTATCACTATTTAGATAAATCTTAATCCCTCAGTGTAGTAGGAGGAAGAGGCTGTGGATGTTATGGAAGTGAAGGTTAGTGTTCCAACAATGGATGAATATGTAAAGGAGAAGGAAGCGATAGCAGTTGAGGAGACACTTAGTGAGAAAGTTGAGGTAGCTTAGGCTGCTGAGTTACCAAAGTATAGAACCCAAGTTAATAGAACCTCACACTACTTAAACATTTTTAAAATAGCAACCTTACTAGGATAGTGAAATTAATTGAGTACTAAGTATACTCTTATTTAATGAAGCTGACTTGAGTTTGTTTAAGGGAAAAAAACTCAGTTTACTGAGTAATTAATTAAGTTATGGCTTAGAGTAGGAAAAGCTGAGTCTATGCTGAGTACTACGTAGTTTAGAAGAATATCAACTCAGCTGTGCTGAGTTAGCTTTTATTGATTAAAAGCTGTATTCATTAACACTTAGAGAGTTAAATGACACCTGCACTACTAATGTCTTTTGTGAGAACAAATTATTCTTTCGATGCTTTTCAAATTAAAAAAAGCATTGAAATTAGAGAAGATTTCTAGTGGTCCTCACAATTTAAAAGGTGTCATTAAGGAATGTCAGAGATTCCTGTTCGCCACTTTTCTACTGATAAGTTTAATAACTTGTTCTCAAGATTTTGGCTTTAAAGTATAGGTGTTGTCAATACCACTTATCAAATAGAAAAATGATGATAACTGCAAGTATACAGTTGCGATGTAGTTTTAAAAGATATCGATCCCACAGGGAAGG
>CATIWQ010158416.1:0-15848 GCA_949673415.1 Euphorbia schlechtendalii
AAAAAAAAATAATTAACTAAAACTAATTTGTTATTAGTTTCTAAACAATTTCAAAACAACCATTACAAAAATCTTATAATATAGAACTTATTAAAAAAACAACATAGGGAACAATCACAAACTAGTCTGCATGTTAATAACCTTATAGGTAGCATATAAAAAAGACAAGGAAATATGTGGAGGCCGGGAATCACATGGATGATGAAATGATTTGCCACGCGAGGCACAAAGCAAAGGCTTATGAAATCTTCTCTAATCCCCTCTCCTCCAATCACGCTTCTCCTCCCACGTGGGACTCTGGACCCCACTATTTTTATTTTGTACTATGATGTCAACATTCCTAATTTTATCAGAATAATAAACATTAAAAAAAAAAAAACATGAAGCAACTCCTCTCCAGCAACTTGTTTATATATTAAGCTGTTATTATACATATGTCCATCGCACTCACTTCGGCTTTTCTTGATCTCCCCAACCAACTGCTTCTCTCTCCATCTCTCTTTTTTATTTTTCTTCATTAATCACGTTTTTACATACAAGTAATTATCAAGGACGTTGATCCATCCATTAAATTTAGATCATATGGCTGATCACGACCATTCTTCTGCTTCCTATATTCATATGGTATATATGATTCTATACTAATATATGTATTCATATGATTTGCTGATTAGTAGAATAATCTTGGTGATGATGATGAGTGGTGCAGGTGCACCGTCTGATAGAAGAGTGCATGGTTTTTAAGATGAGCAAAGAAGAGTGCATGGAAGCTCTTTCTAAGTATGCCCATATTGACCCTCTCATCACTTCTACTGGTTAGTATATTCAAACCGGACTGCTTTATGTTGTAAAATAGAATTTCGCTATATTAGTATAGTAAGATTGAGATATTGTACTATTCTGTTGCTGAATTTGCAGTATGGAAAGAACTAGAGAAGGAGAATAAGGAGTTCTTCGAGTCGTACGTGAAAAACAGATCGCAACCAAACACTTCTTCAGCCGGCGCCAAAACGCCACGTGATCCAAAGGATTTCTAATCATTATTCTAACCCTGAATTTCCCTTTATTTTCTTCTTTCTTCGTATCTTTTATTGTCAATGAAACCCATTTGACGCGAAAAAATAATTCTAAGCAACGAATTATTTCTAATGGGTCTTTCAGGGTCAACCCATTACTTAGTAACTATTTGTAAGCAATTAGGAGAATTCAGGGGCAATTTATAAATAAATATACTTAAGCCATAATTGATAGGGACGTAGAATAAAGAAGCAGCCCCGCTGCTCATTAGGGCTGTTAGGAATTTGGACAACATGCGTATGCCATGCCGTACGACGTCGAATGGTAGATAGAATTGTTGTTAGCCCAAGAAGGAAGGTGTGGGCAGGGATTTTTGCGTGGTGGTACTGAACAAGGCAGGCCCCATTCCATCAATATCAATTTGGAAACGTATTCTTCTTCCCTTTATTATTTACTTCGCACCCTATAAAATAATTAGTCCCCTATTTGTTAATACTAAATATCTTCGTGTTTACATTCAAAGTAGCTGGCTGGCATAGTAAAAACACCAAATTTCAGTTTCTCAACTTAGAGATTTGAAGTTCATATATATACAGAAAATAGAGGAATACCAAAGTAACTTGTAAATTCTAATATTAATGTACGTATACAAAACGTTATATAACGCGTGCACATCATACTTTTTAACTAAATTGGTTCTATATGGCTTAGATGCTGACAGGTACATTATTTGACGGTTTAGAACTATTGTGGTATCACTGATCCTTGAAATCGCTAAACAGAAAATCACAATTATATGCCGACCAAAAGAAAAAAGAAAATCACAATTATAGGAAAAAGAATATAAAAGGATGAAAAGTGGGGGGACCATCGAGTTGGCAGTCAAAGATTTAAAACGTTTAGGCAGGCATAGGTTTTGATGGACATTGAAAGTTGGAATAAAATATAAACAAGGATGATGTTAACTCATTTCCACATTGGTGTGATTGATACGTCTACGATGGACTATACTTTATTTTTCAACTTTAACTAGATCATTTATAATTAATGCTAACCTCACCCTTTCATCTCATTTGTAATTTCTAGTTTATGAATTGATCTCAAGGATCTTGTTAGCGATGGTGCCATGATAATAGTTCGGGTGTGTCACTCCACCTTATTGTAAATTTAGAAATTGTGATCGATGAAATCATACTTTATATATATACTTAATGAGAAATCATGGTAAAGGACATCAAATTTTATATTTTAATTTTTCTAAAAAAACCTTTAGAACTTAAAAAGAACAAGTATTAAACCCCATAGATTTCCCAGCTCTCCAACCCGACTTTCAAGTTCTTGGTAGAAACACACCATTACTATTATTCGAAATTATTTTCCTTATGACACTAAATGTATTTATCCTAAGGAAAGTTTTGTGACTTGTGAAATGAACTTCGTGGGACAGCAATTATGAAAAAACTTTACAAAATAATATTAAACAGGCACTAAAAAAATTTGTCTATTAACAAGTTGATAATCAAGTAATCAAGTGCAGAAAGAGCTTCTAAACTAGAAAAATACTTTTTTTTCAGGTTGGGGTTAGGAGAGAGTGTTAAAAAAACTACTATTACAGTTTACAAGTTCAATTATGTTCATCTAAACATATGAGCACCAAATATATGAACAATTACTTTATTTTGAATCACGCAACGACATCGTTTTTACGAATAGTGTCCCCTTCAAATTAAGGATTTCGAAAAAATCTCGTCTTCAACTATTCATCTCAAGGGTTTTCAGGGTTTTAGCCGTTTCCGTCTCTGCAATTTTCTCTCTTTACAAACATGGATTCCGTTGCCGGACTTCAATGCTCTCAACGGCCTCTTCACCTCTCATTTCCCAACCGCCCAGCCTTCTCCAAACCAGTATTCTGCCTCCCTTTTACAACCTCTCCTCCTTCAAAATCGTTTAAATTCACCTCTATCAGAGCCTCCTCTTCTTCCAAACCACTCCTTAAATCATCTCAAAACCCTAATCTCTCAATCTTTCAAACCATCTTCCCTGTCCTCAAATCCACCTGCATCACTCTCACCGCTGCCGCCGCTTTATTTTTCTTCCACCTTCAGAACAGGCCCGCCTTTGCCGTCCCGATTGCTGCCCCTGCTACCGAAGAACCAATTAAGCAATCTTCCAAGGAAAATGTCTCAATAGAAGAACAAGAAAGAGCTCTCGAAGAGCACTTGGCTCAAAATCCAACGGACATTGAAGCTTTGAGAACTCTCATGGAGGTGAGAATCAGATCGCGGAAGTTTGTAGAAGCAACCGAAGTTGTAGACCGATTGATTGAGCTGGAGCCAAACGAGAATGAATGGCCTTTACTAAAAGCTCAAATTTTCAGCTACAGTGGAGATTTTGTAGCGGCGAGGAAGATTTTCGAGGAAATTCTAGAGAAAGATCCTCTTCGAGTTGAGGCTTATCATGGCCTAGTGATGGCTAGCTCTGAATCAGGGGATTCGTTGAATGATGTGATGAAAAGAATCGAATCGGCCATGGATAAATGCAAGAAGGAGAAGAAGAAATCTGATTTGAGGGATTTTAGGTTACTAATTGCTCAAATTAGAGTGATGGAGGAGAAATATTTTGATGCTTTGAAGGTTTATGAGGAATTGGTAAAGGAAGAGCCCAGGGATTTTAGGCCTTATCTTTGTCAGGGAATAATATACACTCTGCTGAGAAAGAAAGAAGAGGCAGAGAAAAAGTTTGAGCAGTTCAGGAAGCTTGTTCCAAAGAATCATCCTTACAAAGAGTTTTTCCTTGATAATATGTTTGCAACAAAGTTCTTCTCGGAGAAGGTCCAGAGGGAGGAAGCTGGCTCAACCAGCTAAACAAATGAATAATGTGTTTAGGTGAGGAAAGTCCCAATCTTCACTTCACTTCATTTTTTGTTAAAATGTCACATAGCATGCTATTAGTGGTTACATGTCAATGTCTAATATTCAGTAGAGAATAATACAGTTTCCATGGTTGTGATTCTGTTCTGCGGTTAAACTGAGGTTTTCGAAATTCTTTTTGCTGTAACCGGTGCAGGATTCTTAAGTATGTTTTATTGTTTTACATGTTCATAGTATAGTTAGGGTCAGTTTGGTTGTGCTTTCCCAATCTGCTTTTTGAAAAGCTCCATTTTCAAGCATTTTTTTGTAAGCAGCTTTGAAAAAAGTACGAAGGATCAAAATGTGTTGTAGAAAGTCAAAATAAGTTAATGAGATGAGACAGCAGCTTGAAAAGCAATAACAATAACAAACAGGCCCTTAATGTCATCAAGTATTATATGCATTAGTTATGTGCTGTTTGATAGCAATAGGAAACTCCTTGCTTGGGTTTATTTTGATACCTTTAGGTTGAAATGACTCAATTAAGCTTCTATATTCTTAATTTTACTCGGGTTTGTATGCCTTGTCTTTCAATTTGGAATGGTTTAGTTCCTGCAAACTTACTCATATAATTTATCCATTTGCCAATTTGAGTAGCATTTTTGTGAGATCATGTGGATAGGATATTCTCACACTAGCAGCGGGTGTAAGAAATGAATGACCTCCAATCACTTGCAGTGAGTAGTGAAGAGGAACAACAAGTTGTGCTGCTTCAAAAAATAATTAGTAGCTCTTACCAAGAAGACCTTATGCAAAAAAGGGCCAAAGAATTGTATTTTCGTATGACCCTGTATAAGTAGAAGGTTAAGAATGTAGCTAAGGTGAAGAATATCATTATCACCTCTTATATGGTCAACCACCTTGGTTATGTCCAAACCAAAACAATACAAGTGTTTGTTAATTACGAATATCCTCGGATTTATTTTGGTCTTTGCCTTATGTTTTGATTATTTTTTGCTTGGCATTAGTGGCCGAGGTTCTTTTCGGTTTACTTGTTCTTCTTCCTACTTTTGTATTCTACTTCTTTTTTAATTAATAATAGTGGAGTCGGGGTTTGGTCTTCATTAGATGCATAGTACTTGCCCATGACATTTCTTGTTATCATCTTTCATTCAAAAAAGTAAAATTGTTCAAACTGAGATTTCATTCCCTTCTTGTACTTCACTACTTCATGGCTCACAAAAATACTCTTTTTTCCAAAGACAGATAAAATCAGAATTTATATCGCTAATGGATACTAATCAAGTAGTTCTTACTTTTTACATCAAGGTTCTCTAAATACTTGTTTACTTGAGAAATGCTTCTAAATCACACTTTTCCCAGCACCATACCATAGAATATGAAATGGCAGTTGAGTAGGACCTTCTATAAGAGCAACATGATCTTTGGTGGAAAAAATTGTTGACGGTGCTTTACACAGAACCCTCGATTTCATTTTGGTTGTCTTTGCTCCAATATAAAAGCAAGCCTGAAGTAATCAGACCGATCTTGTAGAAGGTCCCCGCTTTTTTTGTCCTAAAAGTTGTATTGCTCTTTAGTTTGTTTCTAATTTGTTATCATACAGAAGCAAGCAGTAGATGTTAAAAGGCAGTTGAAGGGGAATTGGAAGTAGAGATGGTACTAATGTAGACATTTTTTGTGGTAATGGAAAATGGTTCGCACTTGTTACATTCCATTGATGATATAAATTTTGATTTTATATGTAGAGTGGCTTTTGTGAGCCATGGAGTAGTGAAGTACAAGACGGAAATGAATCCCATTTTGAACGTTTTACTTTTTTCTAATGAAAGTTGACGACGAGAAATGTCATGAGGGCAGGTTTACCCCGCTGACCAAGACAAAACTCCAACTCAAATATTATTAATATGAAAGTAGGAAGAAGAATCAAGTAAACCGAAAGGATATCGGCCACTAATGTCAAGCAAAAAACAATCAAAACAAAAGAAGGCAAAGTGAGCATTCGTAAAACAAAGTAACATAACAATTATTGTTGGTTGACCATATTAAGAGGTGATTATTGATATTCTTCACCTTCCACTTGTAATAGGTAGTTACACTCTACTGATTGTTTAGCTACATTCTTCTCTCTCTAATTGTTACACTTGATTATTATTTGCAGGGTTATACGAAAATGCTATTATTTGGCCTCTTTTGCATCAGGTCTTTGTTGGTAAGAGCTGCTAATGTAGAGGGGGCTCTAAGAGTATATGGCTATGTGGGGCGAAGAGACTCTACAAATTCTTGATGAACCTGTGAATGTTTCTTCTATATATAAACCCTTTACAGGTCAGGACATAGAAGTTTGAAATATTCTTTTATTAATTTGTCTATTCCAGGATATTGTCTCCTAGTTGAGGCATCTGCCATTATTACGTATTTGATTGCAATGCTCTTATATAACACCGTTAAGTGACAAGTTCTCACTTTTCTCACACTAGTTTGAATAGCAATAGGTAACGTCTATGTAAAACAAACCAATGTGAAAAGCGAGCAACTTTATGACGAAGACGAACTGAAAGTTGGGTTATGCAAGTATGTTTGCTTGTACTTAGGGATGTTGATAGGGCAGGAAATATCAAGAAAACTCCAAACGACCGGGGATAATTAATTTTCATCAACATATGAATTTGGGAAAAAAATTTATATAATGTGCAATAAATATTCCACTTATTGTGAAATTTTATTTGAAGCACAAATTTAACAAACTCATCTCTATCATTAATAACAATTTAACAAATTGGTGAAGCCGGGGATAGAATATCAGCATAGGTTACTCTCCGGCCAAATGGTTGTATGCCTCCTGAACTTTCAGGTGTTTTTATTCATTATTCTTGAAATTGGCAAAGTTTACCCCATGCCACGTAAAAATTTTTAATTAGTTTTACCTTTCAAAGAGATTCTAATATGACTAGTACTAACACTAGCAGATAACGAAAGAACCTAAATATTCGAGCTGATGCAAACCTCGAGTAAAGCCCACACATAATTTGTGAGTACGCCTAACAATAACCGGTTAACATATACCATGGCTGCTAATTTCTGAAAGCAGTGGCCAATACAGAAGTAGACAACAGTAACTAAATATAGTATATGCAGCACATCAATTCCAAAGAAACTACGCCGATTACGATTTCTTTTTGTTCATGTCTTTTATAAGCAGCCTTTGTGCAAATTTCTCAACAAATCACATTTAAGAACTAATCAAAGAGCCTAGATTGAACTCAGAAATAGAGCACCTACTGCAGATTACATTGATTCAAATAGTTATCAATGCCTAAAGTAATCAATTTATTAAAAGGCAAAATACTTGAGCTATAGAGAAACCCAAAAATGGTTCAGGCATCATATAACCGCTAAACAAGACATAATATCGAAACTCAAAATCAAATACTTAGTCCTCATAGAAAAACTTCCAAAACACAACTTATGAAAACAAAAATGGGTAAAAATCTAATCGCACACAGTTCAAACAGGAAAAAAAAACTAAAAAGTACCGAACATTGCAGATAGGCAAAATTCCTCACAACTTGTCCTCGAACTCGGACAAAGGCGTCATCTGCTCCTTCAAACCCTTCCTCTTACGAATATCAATCACGAGCTGAGCAGCCTGTGAGCCAGCCTCCAACGGATCTGAAGACATCATATCCCAGTGATCAAACACACATTGCGGGAACGCTTGTCCCGAAGTAGCCTGTCTCAAAGTCCCAGAAAATCCAAATGACTCAATAACAGGGAGATATGCCTTAATGTTGTACAAAGGAGTTCCGGGCCTCTGCATTTCCTCAAACACATGGCCACGCTTCTGGTTCAGAACACTGTAAATCCCACCAAGTGCCTGCTCCGGGGCTTGGATCTCCACCAAGTAAACTGGCTCGAGAAGTCGGGGCTTGGCTGTTAATTGCGAAGCGTAAATAACCCTCCTGGCAGTTGGAATAACTTGGCCGCCTCCTCTGTGAATGGCATCAGTGTGAAGAACAACATCACACACTTCAAAGCAAATTCCCCTCATGTTCTCTTCGGCCAACGCACCTTCCTTGGACGCCCATTGGAAACCCGCGACAACCGAGTCTTTTATTTCGTTGAGGTACTGGACTCCCTTGCACATGTCGACCACCATGTTTGGGCCGGTTGTTTCGGGGCCAAAGCACCAGATTTTCTTAGCGAGATCCTTGTCCCACCCAAATTCTTCGGACAGGATCTTTGAGCGGGCCTTGGGGTCGTCCCTTGGGCCGATGCGACCATCATCGATGGCCTCGGCGAGACCGTCCTCCAAAGGACGGGCCTCCATGTAGAGTCGGTTGTGCTTGTTGGGGGACTTACTCATCACCACGCGGGAAGATTTTTCAAGGACGGTCTCGCGGAATGACACGACTGGGTCTGATTTGATGATCTCAGCCCCGCCCATGAAATCATCTTGCAAGTCCTTCAAACAGATCTCGAGATGTAGCTCTCCTGCACCGGCGATGATGTGTTCGCCTGACTCTTCGATGGAGCAGACGACCATGGGATCTGACTTGGCCAGGCGCTTTAGACCTTCGACGAGCTTGGGGAGATCGGAGGCGACTTTGCATTGGACAGCGACACGCACAACTGGCGAGACGGAGAATTTCATGGCGCGAATTGGATGGGCATCGACTTCCTTCTCGTTGGTCAATGTTGCGTTTTTGGTGATAAATTGATCTAGCCCAACCATGGCAACTGTGTTTCCACATGGAACATCCTCAACAGTTTCCTGCCTCTTTCCCATCCAAATAACGGTTCTTTGGACGCTCTTCACGTACAAGTCTTTCTTCTCTCCAGGCACGTAGTTTGGGCCCATGATCCTCACTTTCAAACCAGTTGATACCTTTCCTGAGAAAACACGGCCAAAGGCAAAGAATCTACCCTTGTCAGAAGCGGGAATCATCTTTGACACATAAAGCATGAGAGGACCCTCAGGATCACAGTTCCTGATGGCATTTGCATAAGCATCATCAAGGGGACCCTCATACAAGTTTTCAACACGATACTTCTGGGCAGTGGCAGGTGAAGGAAGGTGGAATATCATCATTTCCAATAAAGCACTGCTGGCAGGGAGCCAGGTCTGCATCACACGTTTCATCAAAGCCTTCCCCATTAATTCCTTCTCCTCAGACTTGATAGAAATACCCAGCTTTTGCAACATGGGCCATAACTTATCCTTCTGGTCATTCATACAAGTGTTGATGATCTGCTTGATTGGCTCATAACAGAACTGAACAAAACCACGCTTACAAGTAGCACTTCCGGTGTTCTTGCTGGTCCACTTCTTGGTGGCAGGGTCGAAGAAGTTCTCACCCCACAGCCTTTCCATCATCTTTGCCTCGTCCACTCCGAACTTGGAGGCATACATCTTGGCAAAATTAGTCAAAGTGAAAGCCCATCCATGCAAACCAGCTGAAAAGGCAACAGTTCCTTTCTCAGGGTAAACTTGGCAATCACCCAGAAGGGGATCCTCATAAGTTGCCATGATGACATTAGCATTCTCAATGACCCTCGAGAATGTCTGAAAAGCTTCTTCTCCGTCAACCTGGAGTTCAAGAAAACACCTGTCCATCTTGTTGACTGTCAAGACAGGCCTAATCCTTTCACCCAATGCTTGGCGAAGCACGGTCTCAGTTTGGACACATACACCCTCGATACAATCCACCACCACAAGAGCACCATCAGTAATACGAAGAGCAGCAGTGACTTCAGATGAGAAGTCAACATGGCCGGGAGAATCAATAAGATTGATGAGATACTCATTCCCATTCCTTTCTCCTTTGTAGCTCTTAAGGGCTTCATCAGTCATCTCGTAGTAAAGTGAGATACCCGTGGATTTGATTGTGATACCACGCTCTGCCTCATCAGCACGGGTATCCGTCATACGAACATCACCAGCAACTTCTTGGGCAATAATACCAGCAGCAGCCACAAGAGAGTCTGTGAGAGTTGACTTCCCTGCAAGGAGAAAGCAGAGATATGATAACAGCCAATGACATTACAACTACATAAGAGAAAATGAAGTATACTGGTGAGGTGATATTCAACAAACACGGGGATAAGAATATGCATCCATTTCGGATGAACACACACAAAAAAAAGATGACTAGACAACATAAGGGAAGCACAACTATACTTACCATGATCGACATGAGCAATAACAGACATATTACGAATGTTATGCTTAAAGTCCATAATACGCCGAAGCTCCTCAGCTGTAAACTTCACCTGAAAATACAAAAAAAATACCCTCAAAAAAATCAGTAACCCTGATGATACTACCATCATTCTCTGAACAACATAAACAAGAAAGAAAACCAAACTTACCATTTTTGCTAGATTTTAAATATCACAAAATGAATCCTGCGCAGAAAAAGTAAAACAAGTTAATCGCTTAATTTTGAATGAATTTGTTGGCCAAATCTACACGAACCACTCTAGCTCACAATCAAATCTTTAAGTGAAAACGTTTACCGGCGGAAAGGAATTAAAAGACAAACAGAATTTAATGTAGAAAAAACAACACAGAAAGTGTAACATCGAAGCTTAAAAAAAGAACAAGTTGGATTTCACGCCAGAACGAGGCTTCACTACTTCGTAAATACCAATAAACCATCTTATAAGCATGTAAACATGAACTGATATGATTATTGAGATTTAGCCGCATTCCAATATTACAACTCCATCAAATTGGATAAAATCTCTTAATACGCGCAAAACAACCGAAATTAAAAAAATAAGCCAAAGTAATAATAAATAAAAAATCATCCATATCAAAGAAAACAAGCTGAAAGAAGACGCAACTAATTAACGATTTGCATAAATGAGAAAAAGAAACAGCAAAAACAGAGTAGAAGAAACAAAACTTTATTAAGCAGATCTAAAACAAGATGAATGAGACTGAAAACAAAACGATGATTGAAGAAAGATAGCGTGAAAGTAGTGAAGAACCTGAGAATCGAGGGAGAGAAGAAACAGGCGGCTACACAAAGAACAACGGGCAGCCTGCTCTCTCACTAGTACATAAATGGAGGATCGGATATTTGAAGTTGAAAATGGATATGCGGTTCTAAATATACTCGAGTCACTCACAATTCTACTTCTAGGGTTTCTTTTCTTCCAATTTTAATGGGCTTTCATCGGGCTCATCAATGGCCCATTTCTGTACAAATTGAGTTTTAGAGTACTTTCTATACTATTTAATTTTTGATATTTTAAACTCTAAAAAATTAATAATACCGCATAATTTAAAATTTGTCAATGTTTTCGTACCGTACCGAGTACTAAGTCGATGAAAATACTGATATGCGGTATTATTGATACAATCAATGATTTAACTAGTAAATTAATCAAAAAATTAATTTTACAATAAATAATTTATATAAAAATATATTAAAATCTATATATTTAGATATGATTGTAAGAAATTATGTTATTTCATTTTTTACTACCACAATTATGTTTTAGAGATGTACTTTAGATTATCAATGTTCTAAATTTTATAATTAGTACATTGTATATTCGTACTTTTTATATACCGGTATTTTAACTAAAATCACTAATAGTACGCGATATTATCGGTAGAACTTAATAGTATAATACTGTATTAATAACATTGCAATTTGAAACATTTTGAATTAATCTTCAAGTAAACTTGATCTCCAAGTTGGACCTTATGCCAAGTCCACCGCTTGGACTTGATGTTCAAGTAAGATGCAAAGTTTATCCAAGGGAACTTGGAAATTGAAATTGATGCTCAAGTAAACTATATTATATAATCATTATTTCATCGTTTGAATGTTTCTTATAAACACAAATCTCATACTTAGAAATAAAAACATTTCATTCTCATAATTCTCTCTTTCTCTATGACTATTATTATCTTTGTTGAAGTCAATTATTAAGATCATTTCGCAACGCAATAATCATGATTAATTTACTCAAAATAAAATAATATTATTTATAGTATATTATATGTTTTATACTCTTTTTTGCATATGAAAAATTCAATTCAAATTTACCTTTTCCATTAGAGAAATAACTACTTTTATTTTGTATGAGACTACACACAGTAAAGTATACATTAAATTTTTCATTGTTGTTATTATGGTTAAGCAAAGAACTCTTAATATTATCGTTTTTTAAAACATGAAATGGATTCTTTGAGATAATTTTACTTATTTTTAATCACAGTGAACACTCATCAACATCATCATTCTAATGTAGTCTCACACATTCCACATTTATAATTTGTTTTCAAATACTTATTGATTTCGTTGAAACTTCGATTTGGCAATACGAGTCATACTTAGAAGGTTTCTTCCAATTAAAATGGGACCTACCGGAGATTCTTTTTACTATTGTGTCTGTCTTCATCTTTTTCCCGGATGTTGTACCTCCAGTTTTATATTCATACAAATTGTTTGCCATATTATTTATTATATTGAAATCTATTAATTATCCACATACAATCATCCAAATAAATATTGCAACTCCAGTTTTATAAACTTTTGTTCAATGTACATACAATTATCCTGATAATACCTGGTTAATATACTATACTCGGTATATTTATTTGCCCGTTAACTAATGATTTTATATGTCTAATTACATTGATTGGACAAAAAGAGTTGATAACAGTCAAGTATAGAGTACCAGTACTATCACGGAGATCCTGGAGCAGCTGGCTTCGAGCATTTTTAGTAGTTTGTGGATTTTAAGTCTAAATGTCATGTGAAATTAAAGTTGATTTTGATGATGTGCAATAATCTTAAAAATAGAAAATGTCTATATTCATAAAATAAGAATAGTAGATTGTCTGTTCCATTTTAAAACGTACTTATTATAGACAAAATCTATTTGGTTGTCTACATCTATACAATTAAATAGGCATTGTCTACAATTAACGATGACACACATGTATCACATCATATAAAAAAGATGGCTAGACAAGCTACCAAAGATGCATTTTCAAATAATTGTCTATTATTTCTTATGTGTCAAGAAGATTTGTGAAAGAGACAAGCTACTAAAAATGCTCTTAGTAGCTTGATGAGGAGAAATTCACATCATCGGTTTTGTCCCAAGGCTTCGGCCATGGCAAGCGCCAGCACTAGCGTCAGTCTAGAAATGTAAAAAGATCCAACCATTGGGCGATATTGGCATGGCTTCGCTGCCAGCGACAACCCGACAAATGTGGCAGGTGGGTCCTGTTGTGCCACATGTACACTAAAATCCTAAATAAATCCCCAAAATCCCGCATCAAGGTGCATATTGATATCCCAATATTCTATTGCTTTTTTAACTACTCACATCTTGTTACTAACTTCACCGTCGGAGTGCTAACGCCGGTTCTTCAGCCAAGCCTTGTGTTGTAGGAAACCGGAACTAGTTCATTCAATCCCGAAGAGGAGTTTGGTCCATGTACCTTATTTGAACATCAAGAGTTTTTGCTGTACTTGTATCTCTATATGTCTAAATCAACCACTTAAACGGTGATGGCTAGAGGTTAAAGGGTTCATCGTGAAAGGAAGGAATTAGTGTGCAAGTTGATCATATTCTTAGTCTTACGAGTTCTTTGCCGATTGGCATTCATGTCTATAAGAATCTTGGGAGCCGATTTCTATTCTATGTAAATAATTGATGCTCTTAGAGTGCTTTTCCATGTTTTTGAGCTCCTTAGTTGCCAAGACATATTCTCTTTGAAGAAAATAATGAGGTAATGGACCATGACAAAAGGTTAGGGCAAAAGATTAATTGGGATGACTGATGTTAATTATTACTTTTTCGGATGTGTTTTTAGGATTTTCACTAAAATCAATAAAAGTTAAAATGATTAATTTATTATTTATTTTATTATATAGATTTTTTTTTATTCTTGATTACTTATTTATTTTATAATCTTTCTCATAATTAATACAAATGGTAAATTAGAAAAGAAATGATAAAAAATGCATTGAAAATCTAAAATGACAAATAAAAAAGAATAAAGTTAAAAAACTAAAAGATTCGTGGAGATAGTATCAAATAAGTGGTAAATGTACCAAAATTAGTAATGTCAATAGAAGATGTGAGATCAGTGGCAATACATTATTAAAATGGTGCTTGAAAAGCAATTACCAAAATTAGACAGGTTGCAAGATGGCCTTTTCTCAGCTTAAGTTTGCAATTTATTGGTGCGGATGTAATCTTTAATTTTATAAGTTGGACAATTTTCTACCCTCATAATCACATTCGAAGATTATTTTGTTTGTACAATATATATAATATTAGCTTCTTTTATTGTTTGAGTAATTGCCTTCTCTCTTTTTTTTTTTTTGGTGATGTTCACGTTTTTATGAATTATTGGCGTTCTTAGAAGTCCTATTGTTGATAATCAGTATTAATTTAGTCAAATGCATCAAGATTCCCCTGAAGTTGGCTCAGAAAACCGGATGCCACCCTCAACTTTCAAAAGGACCAGTTATTCCCTCAACTTGTCAAAAAGGACCAATTACCACTTAACTTGGCAAAAATGCACCAGTTTTGACTGGTCCTTCTGAAAGTTGAGGGTGCCATCCGGTTTTTTATTCAACTTTAGGGTAGTGTTAATGTATTAGACCTATTAATTTATAAAAAAAAAAAAAAAAGATTACATGAGACATGCATAGAGTTTATTTGTTTGTGGCCAAGCTAACAATACCTTTGGTATAATTACAAGAAGGATCTAACCTTTTAATTTGTAAAAATGATTCTCAATACACATTAAAATGACGTTGAATGTCTTTCCGTAAATCAAAGAACCCACTCAATGAGAACTCTCGCTCATTAACGTTTTCGTGGGACTTGATTTGTATGCAAATTTTTTTTGTTAAAAGGCTTAATGCATGATTTACCCCCTGAACTTGACATAAAAAATCAAATGATTCCCTGAACTTTAAAAAGCACCTAATTACCCCTCAACTTGTAAAAAAGTACATATTTGCCCTTTAAATACCACATGTCACCTTTTGGTTGGTTTACCTTTTTAAATATGTCATTTTCTCTCTCCACCGGAAGTTGACACGTGACAATCAGGGGTAAATTGGTGCTTTTTTATAAGTTGAGGGGGTAAATTGATACATTTTTTCAAACTCAAATGATAATTTTAAAATTCAGTGGCTCATTTGACTTTTGAGATCAAATTCGGAGGATAAATTATGCATTAAACCTATTAATTTTGATACGAGCTCATGCTTTGAAATGATAGGGGACAAGATCAGAAGAACGAGGGTAACGTTACATACCTGCTAAAATTGTAGATTGATCTTAAAAATTTGTGTAAATATTAAGCTCACTAGTTAATTTATTTTCTTATAAATATTTTATATTGGTTATGAGTATTTTAGACCCTTAATTTTTGCTGTTGTATATACTAATAATGGTCCCGCAATTTTTAAACAGTCACCGCAAGGTGCGAGATTTCAAACTGAAACCTTGGTGCAGCCCAACCGATCTATTAATATTTTTCAGTTCGTAAAAATTGTTTTAAAAGTCATTTATATACTGCTACTGCTAGTAGGGCCGTATTGCCTTACTGTTTTTCGCCTTGTTTATTTATTAGAATTTATAAATAAATACAAATAAGTAAACAACTTTAGTGGATGAACTTGAAACGGACTTTATGGGCTTGGGATAGATGTTCTAAGCCTATGTCCAAAATATTATGATTTAAAGTAATGTTTAATCTATCAATTGATTTAAAAATAAAAAGCTCAAACTAAAAAAGTTCAATATTATTCTCATTTTTAATATTTGGTTCTTTGATTTTAAACAACTTTAGTGGATGAACTTGACCCGGGCTTTGTGGGCTTGGGATAGATGTTCTAAGCCCATGTCCAAAATATTATGATTTTCTGGGCTCAAATTTAAAGTAATGTTTAATCTATCAAGATAATTGAT